>JASEVX010000003.1:24613374-24617163 GCA_031761405.1 Serripes groenlandicus
GGACATTCCTTGAAATCATGTTCGTAATTGTTCTAAACGTCCATTAATGTAACAATTTACGAAACAATCCAACACAAATATCACCCGTTGTAACAACATTATAACAATTTACAGGCATATTTTATGCGGAGGCAATGCTGAATTACCGCCACCAAACATACGATGATACCATTATTGGTAGGCAAATATGATGAGCATTAATTAGGATATTAAAATAAATGTGATACCTAGTGGAAATACACCAAGAACAAATCTGCAGCTATTAGATGGATGTTTGTGTTTTATTATCAGTAATGATCAAGAGTCGTTTGTTTCAACAGTGTATAAGATACATCCATAAACTAGCTGAAATGCTCTTTGCATTCATGAATCATGGTAATCGGTTGTAGACATACTCATATGTGTGTGTATCATGTGTATGTATGCGCGTGTATGGTATGTGGTTTGTGTGTATGTGTATATATGTATGTTGTGTTGTATATGTGTATATGTGTGTATATATATTTGTATATATATATGTGTATGTGTATGTATATATATATATATATACATATATGTGTATGTATGTATGTGTAGGTGTATGTTTGTGTATATTTATATATTGTATGTGTGTATGTGTGTGGTATTTATATGTGTATGTATGTGTGTATAGTATTGCATACTGCATTGTTTGATTAACACTAATGTTCTATTGTGTCACATGTCTTTTTATTGTTTGTAATGTTTTGTCTTTCGTATAAATTGTATGTATGTAACACTCTCCTTTAATGGAGGCAATAAAGAACAACTACTACTACTACTACTATTTTGGTAGGCAAATATGATGTGAGCATTAATAGAGAATATTAAAATAAATGTGATACTTAGAAAAACACCAAGGATTTGAGTTTGACAACCATATATCGTTGAAGCATTTGTATGATCTGATATATCGATTTAATAGATTTAATTATTTTTACACATACAATTGTTTTATTTAAATTATATTTAGAGATTTCTCTATAAACATATATTACATTAACCTATCAAAATGGCTGTCAGGGGAGGTAAATATTGTAGTGCCTGGTACTAGGTATTTGGATCTGTCAAATGAGCAGCGACCCTTTGATATATGTATATTACAATTTTGAAGATAATTATATTTGATATACTATAGTATATAATAATATAGACTTGTAAGGGAACATAATAAAACATTTTCCAATATGATTTTTTTTGTACTTTTGTCAACTATAACCATTATTCACACCACAATGTTGATTCGGTTTTCTTTGAAGGTTAATTCCATCTTACACCTAGGCTAACCACAAGTGATATAGATTTCACGATAGAATAAAATAATTGTTGATCATCATGAACACAATGGGAAAACAAATAATTGCGTTCACTACGCTGGCATTTTTTCACTATTTCTATCACACTGTGATTAATACATCATGTTTTTAAACAATACTTGACATAAATCGCCGACTTTCGGCCAGTAGCCGGGAATTGCCGCGATCATGTTGTGTTTACAATCGGTGCCCGGGTATGCATATGTAAAACATCTAACCGGTCGGGGATACGGCACGTGCGCGCGAGAATCGCTTGTTTTATACACGTTTTCTCGCCGTATTTAACCCGGGTTTTTTTCTAATGTTTTTGTATCCCTTAAGCGGGCGTAAAACATAGGGATTTTTATTTCTATTGAATATATCTTCTTGAAATTTTCGGAAAGAGTAAAGGAAAGATAGTGATCTGATTTGAATATATTTTCTTTAAAATTGACTTATTTGCTGTTAAATATTAATGCGAAATATTCATTGCAATCTGCATTTTGTCATCAAAATCAACCAAGCGATATATAAACTTTATTATTATGGAGCTGGTTATCTTATTCCCAACCATTTGAAGTTTCCATTTCATTCATTATGCGTCATTGGTGTAAAAAAACGTCCACGTTGACATAAAAAACGATCGTCCTTTGGGTGTAAAAAACGTCCACGTTGACCATAAAAAACGACGTCATTGGTGTAAAGACGTCCACGTTGACATAACAAACAACGTCATTGTGTAAAACGTCCACGTTTACATAAAAACAACGTATTGGTGTTAACACGTCCCACGTTGACATAAATAAACCGGACTTCATTGGTGTAAAAAACGTCCACGGTTTACATAAAAACAACGTCATTGGGTGTAAAAAACGTCCACGTTTACATAAAAACAACGTCATAATTTAAAAAAAGTCCACGTTGACATGAAAACGAGCTTCATTGGTGTTAAAACGTACCACATTTTCCCCTTACCGATAAATTGTTTTGAACGCCCGTACAAACCAGTCATTTACTCCTGTATGGGCCGAAACGAACTCATGAGAGTGGATTTATTCAATTGTCTACAGTAATTTGACCATTTTAAGCCGATTAAACCAGTCGACCATGTATAATAGAGGAAGATCGAAATAAATAGTATGTTGGTGTCCCAGTTTCAATGACACAAATAAGTATATTTTAGTCCTCTACTGCTCAGGTAATCAGCTTTTGTAATTAACTGGCCATGGTAGATTGCCTTGGAGAGAAGTTTTTTTTTATAAATTTCATGCATATTAAAGTATTATGGAAAATAGGTTTGGGTTTTTGTTAGGTGTGGGGGGGCGGGGTTTGGGGCGGTGTTTGGGGTGTATTTTCATATTTAAGTAATAACCGTGATCAATAAATTTATTGAAAAATTCACTTCATATCTCTGCGAAGTAAAAAACTATACCATTACATACTTTAATAAACATACTTTATTGCAGAAAAATATACAGTTTGTAAAGCAAATTAAACAGTTATCATTATCATTGAATTTACCCTTCCCTCATATAGACGCTTTCTGACGCCTCTGCAGCAGACGGATTTTTGAAAACATAGTGACAATAGAAGAAATTGCTCAAAACGAGCAATTTCTTCTTTTGCCCACAATGTTTTCCACTGTCAGTCATAGGGATATCCATTCAATTACAGAGAATTTCAATTTCTTGACAAAATATGTTTAAAATCGTCTGCTGCATAATTGTCGTATGAGGGAAAGGGTTAATTAAGTGAGAGCCGCCATATACATCTACATAATAATAACCCAGGATAATGTTGTATCATTCATCTAGAGTGGACTCGATATACTCACGGGGGCAATCGAAAACAACCCATCAATTACCTCGAGTTATTGATGTGTTCGATTGATCTCTGGGTGTAACTTAATTCATTTATTTGATTATAGTTTCATAACTCATTTTATTTAAATGCTTATTATGAAGAGTAAGCCAGTGATAAATTCATATTCAAGAAAACTGCGCAGATTGTGTCCTGAAAACAAAAAAGGGGGTCCTCGGTCGCTGTCTACATAATGTGGTTGTCTGTCAAGAAAACAGTTTCTCGGTCGGCAGTAGCAGTATGTATTGTGTCCTGAACAGTTCGTTGGTCGGCTGTCTAACATATGGGAGTGTTTCAAGAACAGCTTCGTCGGTCGGCTGTCTAACATATGGAAGGTGTCCAAGAAACAGTTCGCCGGTCGGCTGTCTAACATTTGCATTACTATGTTCCAAGAAACTGTTTCTCGGTCGGCTGTCTAACATATGAGATTGTATCCTGAAACAGTTCGTCGATTCGGCTATCTACATATGAGATATGTCAAGAACAGTTCGTCAGTCGGCTATCTAACATGTGGTATTATGTCAAGAAACAATTTTTCGGTCGGCTGTCTAACATAAGGGATTTTATCAAGAACAGTTCGTCAGTCGGCTAACTAACATATAGATTGTGTCAAGAA
>JASEVX010000003.1:24617363-24761201 GCA_031761405.1 Serripes groenlandicus
TTCTACTATACTTAATGTTCTCATATTTCCACAAAGGAACTGTGCAATTAAATGTTTTGCTCAATACAAACATGTTAATAATTTATTATGTTATATTATGTTACTCACATTGTAAATAAAAAATGGTTATTTATTTAATTTTGAGTTTAATTTTTGATTCTTTTAAAATTGCCAATGTACACACTTACTTTCTTTCTCTGTTTCTGTGCATCCGATTTTCTATTACAGCAAAAACAATGCGGAAAATCACACAATACCTCGTTAAGATACTCAAAACGTCTCTCTATATTGTCTATACCGCTATGATAACAATGATCGTAATGATAATTTGGGGAATCCCGCACGTGTTACTATAAATAGCCCTATATACGTTCATATAGTGTCATTATTATTACACAATGGCTAAGTCACGACGAACCCGAGTTCGGACTAGAGTAACACGGTTCCTCATGAACGACAAGAGTTTTAACCCTAGTGACGTCATATGAACTTCTGACCCCGACTATTTGCAACCCTGCTTCGAGAGAGAGTTAGAAGAGTTTCAAAATGACGGAGGGTGGCAATTCTTGATGCTGGTGGGTAAATAATCCTAAAATACGAACCTCTGAGTTCAGTAATCAGTGATGTTTTATTTGTAAGGCAGATAAATCAGGATTTGTTTAATGTGGCCTTGCAAATAATTGCGATCCGTAATTCAGACAACAAGAAAACAAGCTTTCGATAATGAAATAAGTGGATACGACACGGAGGCTTCCATTTTGAATTTTGACTCCAGAGTGGAGATGTGCGTTCACGAGAACCAAGTGTCTGCGCATGCGCCATCGATACACGTGCCCCCCCCCCCTAACGCTACCCTCATTGAGTTTCGTCATGAACTTAGCCTATATGGGCGTATAGAGGGGCTATTTGTACACGTGCGGAATTCCTCAAATCACATTACGATCAGTTTGACAATATAGAGATACTTTTTGAGTATTTTAACGAGGTATTGTGTGATATTTCTTTAATTTTTTGCTGTAATAGCAATTCGGACGCCTGTGATTTCATCTGATTGCTTTATTTAAAACAGTTGTATCTGTGGTACATCTTGTTCAAAACACCTTCTTGCATAACGTCGCATTGTCTGGCTATTGTCAGGATAAACGGACCAGTAGTTCCGGTAACCTACCCTATATATGAGATACTGCAAAATCCCGATATTGTCTAGGCCCAGGTTTGAGACCATCTATATGAAGATGTGAGCCGTTCCACGAGAAAACCAACAGTATGGCCTCTGCGTAATGTATCGATCCAGATCAGCTTCGCAGTCCGCGCAGACGAGGTATTGTGTGATATTTCTTTAAAGTGAAGTTGAAGATTTGAAAATCGGCCAGACACTTTGGGAGAAGAAGATTTTTTACTTTAGCCATATAAGGCAAAAACCAATAAAATGGCTTGAATGTATCTGATAAGGGATCACCCTAGGAATATTTCTACAACATTATATGAAAATTGGCTAGAAGTGTAAAGTGTCTATCCGGGTAAGCCTGTGCGGCATGCTTAGGCTGACCCGGGTCGATACTTGACGCCGACTCCACAATTTGGTTTTCTCGCGGGACGGCTCATGAGTAGATATTAGCCATACAACAATTCTGCAGGCAACACATGTGTTCCTCTTCAAACACTCTCTTTTAATTTGTTTATACTTAAATTTTGCAAATGCTATACAAATGACTATTAAAATCAGAAATTGTACATGTTGAGCATTTTTAGCTCACCCGAGCTCATGGCGAGTTATTGTGATCGCCTTATGTTCTGCGTCAGGCGTGAGTCCGTCAACAACCTCTCCTCAGTAACCAGTGAGTCAACTGGGATGAAACTTCACAGCAAGCATCCTCTAAATATACTTTTCAGAATTCCTTCAATGTTGATCCATGCAGAATTCTGGTTGCATGGAAACCAAACGAAAACACTTTAAAATTCTTCTTTTCACAACTGGTTGGCCGATTTTCAAACAGTTTTGTAGAAATGTTCATTGGGTGACCCTCTATCATAATCCTTCATGCCATGTTCACTGGTGAAAAAATATGGTCGCCAGGGGGCGGGCCTGTTTTGCCGTATATGGATATAGTGAATACTTTATAAGTCTTCTCATCCCAAAGTGTCTAGCCAATTTTCATATAATGTTGTAGAAATATTCCTAGGGTGATCCCTTATCAGATACATTCAAGCCATTTTTTATTGGATTTTGCCTTATATGGCTAAAGTAAAAGATCTTCTTCTCCCAAAGTGTCTGGCCGATTTTCAAATTATTTTGTATAAATGTTCCTTGTATACCCTCTTTGAGTTTTCTTCCAGCAATGCTTATTGGTCGAAAACCATGGCCGCCACGAATATGGACTGTTTTGCATTATATGGCTAAAGTCAACAAAATCTCCTCAAAAATGATCTGGCCAGTTTTCAGCCAAGTTAATTTGACAGACAACATAGGTTTGGCCTCGAATGAGTTATTGTGCTTGGCATTATGAATCACATGGAATATATCAGGTGAGCGATCCAGGGCCATAATGGCCCATTTTGTTTGATGTTGCATATTTCATCATATTCATGGATCACAGGGGCTGTGAGTTCAAACCCCATCGGGGGGGGGGGGGGGGGGGGTCATGACATGAATAAGACATTACTAGCAGACGAGTTTTTATATTTTTAACAGAATGTTCGCGTAAATTGTCAATAGTTATGTGATATATGAATGTGTGGTTCTGACTCTTTTGTATTTGTTATTTTAAAAAATAAAAAACTTGTTTTAACTAAAATAAAATAATTATTAGTAAGTGTGAGTAGAAACGTAAATCTTATCTATGCCCCTGGTGTTAGTTCCTTTACAATTTCATGCTTTCCTTTCACTCAATTTTCATGAAAATGGTTTACTTTACTATTTCAACTTCAAAATGTCTAGAGCCTAGATTCGCAGTTGTTTTCATTAGATCTGACAAAAACAAATATGAAATTTATATCAAATATACATTTTGAAAAATGAATGAAAAATACAAATGTAATCAGTTGAATTCGAATTTGAATATAAGCAAGTATTTTATAAATATTTAATTTATATTTTGATATATTTAAATATGCATACATATTTATAAATCAAAATATAAAACATGACAAGTTGACACCGATAATACGGACTATCTAAATTACATCACTATATAGTAACATGCGCAGGTCCCGGTCCCGGCAGATCCCGATCCCGGCCAATACCATACCCCCAAATCGAATCGACTTGCCGGGCAGACAAGTTATCAATGATATGAGCCGTCCTGCGAGAAAACCAGCAGTGTGGACTCTGCGTAAAGTATCGACCCGGATCAGCTTAAGCATGCCGCAATGGCGTAACCGGATAGACACTTTTCGCCTCCTGTGGATTTTCTGTTTCATGAATCACTACTCTATACATCTATCCCCCCTTAGACGGAATGTGTCGGCCGGATCAGTCTGCGCGGACAGCGCATGCTGATCTGGTCGATACATTACGCAGATGCCATTATGTTGTTTTTTTGAAAGTGTTTTTCATACAGTTGAATGCCCTCTGACTGATTTGCTTCCACAAGGTTTTTTGTTTCGAAAATACAGATGTGTCAAGATGTGTTTTATAACGCCCCCTCCATCGTTAAACCGATGGATTGATTTTAACATAACCCACATTTTAAAGCATTTTGATGCTTCCATGGCAGACAACTTTTGAAAATATTGTGGCAAAAGGAGAAATTGCTCTCGATGAGTATTCTCTCATTTTGCCATAAAAGTGTGTTCACCGCATGCCAATAATTATTCTTTCATTTGTATATATAGTTTCCATACTTTTGCTGAGATGTTTTCAAATGCGTGTTTTACTGATACGAATAAAGAATTACTTTAGTATCTATATACTGTACACGTTTTCCCTCTAAGATGTTTGTATTTTATTTACTCCAACCAGTCACGTGTTTTACTCCAATATCAGTATAGGACAAAGCGGCCAAACTGTACTTGTATAAATAAAATAAATTTTGATAACGGTTACATTATCAGAAACATTAGTATAAATCAAAACCTACGCATAGTAAGATGTTTTAAATGAGTGGTTAGAAATATACACGTGCTCCTCTTCCCACTTTGCTATGATAAGATTTATTTTTCACGCCTGATTGAAATCCACTCACTATTTTCAAGTTTTGATAATGCACGCAAAAGCGAATTTTATCTATAATTAAGAGCGTAGCCTACGATTCACTTACACATATCTATAACAACAAAGTCCAGGACAATTATTTGTTGCATTTTTATTGATCCCATAATCTATCTTACAGGGAATTATTTAAGTTCACATTGAAAGGTTCCCGGACCAGGCATATAGATGGATCGCTTCCTCTTGGACACAACGAAATCTGGGGGTGGTGTCACTAAGGTAGCAGGAACGAATGTGCAGGACGCATTGGTCGGACAGCCACAGTGTCCGTTAGCTTTCTCTAGTGGATAACAACTGGTGTGTAGGGCATGGTACTTTTCACATACACCTGTAACAAAACAAACACTAGTTGATTAATTAGTTCCTTCGTTCGTGCGAACATCCATTCGTCTGTACGTCCGTTCCGTCGTGAATTAATTAATTAATTGATACACGATTGATTGATTTATCTATCCATTTATTCATCAATTCATTCAGTTATTCATCCAGTCGACCAATCAATCAGTCAGTAAGCCAGTCAGACATCAGCCAGTCAGCTAGTCAGTCTACTCAGACAATCAGTTAGTCAGCCAGTCGACCAATCAGCCAGTCAGCTAGTCAGACATCAGTCAGTCAGCTAGTCAGACATCAGTCAATCAGCTAGTCTGTCTAGTCAGACAATCAGTTATTCAGCAAGTCGACCAATCAGCTAGACAGACATCAGTCAGTCAGCTAGTCAGACATCAGTCAGTCAGCTAGTCCGTCTAGTCAGATAATCAGTTAGTCAGCAAGTCGACCAATCAGCTAGACAGACATCAGTCAGTCAGCTAGTCAGACATCAGTCAGACATCAGTCAGGAAGCTAGTCAGACATCAGTCAGTCAGCTAGTCCGTCTAGTCAGACAATCAGTTAGTCAGCCAGTCGACCAATCAGTCAGTCAGCTAGTCAGACAATCAGTCACTCATCTAGTCGACCAATCAGTCAGTCAGCCAGTCAGACATCAGTTAGTCAGCTAGTCCGTCTAGTCAGACAATCAGTTAGTCAGCCAGTCGACCAATCAGTCAGTCAGCTAGTCAGACAATCAGTCAGTCATCTAGTCGACCAATCAGTCAGTCAGCCAGTCAGACATTAGTCAGTCAGCTAGTCCGTCTAGTCAGACAATCAGTTAGTCAGCCAGTCAGCTAGTCGACCAAGCATACAGTCAGCCAGTCGACCAATCAGTCAGTCAGCCAGTCAGACATCAGTCAGTCAGCTAGTCGACCAATCAGTCAGTCAGCCAGTCAGACATTAGTCAGTCAGCTAGTCCGTCTAATCAGACAATCAGTCAGTCAGCCAGTCAGACATCAGTCAGTCAGCTAGTCGACCAATCAGTCAGTCAGCCAGTCGACCAATCAGTCAGTCGGCTAGTCGACCAATCAGTCAGTCAGCCAGTCGACCAATCAGTCAGCTAGTCAGACATCAGTCAGTCAGCTAGTCCGTCTAGTCAGACAATCAGTTAGTCAGCAAGTCGACCAATCAGCTAGACAGACATCAGTCAGTCAGCTAGTCAGACATCAGTCAGACATCAGTCAGCAAGCTAGTCAGACATCAGTCAGACATCAGTCAGTAAGCTAGTCAGACATCAGTCAGTCAGCTAGTCCGTCTAGTCAGACAAGCAGTTAGTCAGCCAGTCGACCAATCAGTCAGTCAGCTAGTCAGACAATCAGTCAATCATCTCGTCGACCAATCAGTCAGTCAGCCAGTCAGACATCAGTTGGTCAACTAGTCCGTCTAGTCAGACAATCAGTCAGTCAGACATCAGTCAGTCAGCTAGTCGACCAATCAGTCAGTCAGCCAGTCGACCAATCAGTCAGTCAGCCAGTCAGACATCAGTCAGTCAGCTAGTCTACCAATCAGTCAGTCAGCCAGTCAGACATCAGTCAGTCAGCTAGTCGACCAATCAGTCAGTCAGCCAGTCAGACATTAGTCAGTCAGCTAGTCCGTCTAATCAGACAATCAGTCAGTCAGCCAGTCAGACACCAGTCAGTCAGCTAGTCGACCAATCAGTCAGTTAGCCAGTCAGTCAGTTAGTCCGTCTAGTCAGACAATCAGTTATTCAGCCAGGCAATAAAACCGTAAATTGTTTATGTCCTTCAACAGATCCATTGATTTATATGATTCCTTCATCTATCTCAATTTATCTAACATGGTATGTGTGATGTTTGTGGCTAGCGTTTGTTTCCACCTTCACAAATATTCGACCAATCCATTGATTGATTGATTTATTGGTGGTTTACAACGTGTTTAGCAATTGTTCAGTCAAATCACGGTGGCCAGTTCACATACTCACGTGTTTCAAGACTTTCTCAGCCAGTACTGTACAGAACGGTGTGGGAAATATAATGGTTGTGTGTTTTTTGTTTTATTCAAATGAAAACATAAAAGGTCCCTGCTATCCACCTATTTTAATGGCCAGCAATTAATGGCGCGAATTCAATAAAACTGTGTGTAGAGCTTCAGACCTTCTGTACCTATACGATAGTTGTGTAGAGCTTCAGGCCTTCTGTACCTATACGATATTTGTGTAGAGCTTCAGGACTTCTGTACCTATACGATATTTGTGTAGAGCTTCAGGCCTTCTGTACCTATACGATATTTGTGTAGAGCTTCAGGCATTCTGTACCTATACGATATTTGTGCAGAGCTTCAGGCATTCTGTACCTATACGATATTTGCATATTACCAGCTTGCTTAGATTCTTTACTTCATTTACGTACAACCAAACGCTATGATGTGGGTACTCAAAATAATCGTCTCAATGAGACGATTCTTTTGAGTACCCATACCATAGTGTTTGAGTGTCAAATAAGGTTTTGGGAATTTGAAATACTCGCCTTTAATTAATATTTACCCTTTGATAGTTTACAACTCACTCAGTGAGCACCCATTGATTTTAACAAGTTTTTATTATTCTAGCCAATTAGAGTGTTTTCAATTTACCATAAACAAATGAACGTGTTATATGTTGTGGAAACATTAAATTCCTTTTGTTATTCTACTATACTTAATGTTCTCATATTTCCACAAAGGAACTGTGCAATTAAATGTTTTGCTCAATACAAACATGTTATAATTTATTATGTTATATTATGTTACTCACATTGTAAATAAAAAATGGTTATTTATTTAATTTTGAGTTTAATTTTTTGATTCTTTTAAAATTGCCAATGTACACACTTACTTTCTTTCTCTGTTTCTGTGCATCCGATTTTCTATTACAGCAAAAACAATGCGGAAAATCACACAATACCTCGTTAAGATACTCAAAACGTCTCTCTATATTGTCTATACGCTATGATAACAATGATCGTAATGATAATTTGGGGAATCCCGCACGTGTTACTATAAATAGCCCCTATATACGTTCATATAGTGTCATTATTATTACACAATGGCTAAGTTCACGACGAACCCGAGTTCGGACTAGAGTAACACGGGTTCCTCATGAACGACAAGAGTTTTAACCCTAGTGACGTCATATGAACTTCTGACCCCGACTATTTGCAACCCTGCTTCGAGAGAGAGTTAGAAGAGTTTCAAAATGACGGAGGGTGGCAATTCTTGATGCTGGTGGGTAAATAATCCTAAAATACGAACCTCTGAGTTCAGTAATCAGTGATGTTTTATTTGTAAGGCAGATAAATCAGGATTTGTTTAATTGGGCCTTGCAAATAATTGCGATCCGTAATTCAGACAACAAGAAAACGAGCTTTCGATAATGAAATAAGTGGATACGACACGGAGGCTTCCATTTTGAATTTTGACTCCAGAGTGGAGATGTGCGTTCACGAGAACCAAGTGTCTGCGCATGCGCCATCGATACACGTGCCCCCCCCCCCCCCCCCCCCCCCCCCCCCTAACGCTACCCTCATTGAGTTCGTCATGAACTTAGCCTATATGGGCGTATAGAGGGGCTATTTGTACACGTGCGGAATTCCTCAAATCACATTACGATCAGTTTGACAATATAGAGATACTTTTTGAGTATTTTAACGAGGTATTGTGTGATATTTCTTTAATTTTTTGCTGTAATAGCAATTCGGACGCCTGTGATTTCATCTGATTGCTTTATTTAAAACAGTTGTATCTGTGGTACATCTTGTTTCAAAACACCTTCTTGCATAACGTCGCATTGTCTGGCTATTGTCAGGATAAACGGACCAGTAGTTCCGGTAACCTACCCTATATATGAGATACTGCAAAATCCCGATATTGTCTAGGCCCAGGTTTGAGACCATCTATATGAAGATGTGAGCCGTTCCACGAGAAAACCAACAGTATGGCCTCTGCGTAATGTATCGATCCAGATCAGCCTTCGCAGTCCGCGCAGACGAGGTATTGTGTGATATTTCTTTAAAGTGAAGTTGAAGAATTTGAAAATCGGCCAGACACTTTGGGAGAAGAAGATTTTTTACTTTAGCCATATAAGGCAAAAACCAATAAAAATGGCTTGAATGTATCTGATAAGGGATCACCCTAGGAATATTTCTACAACATTATATGAAAATTGGCTAGAAGTGTAAAGTGTCTATCCGGGTAAGCCTGTGCGGCATGCTTAGGCTGACCCGGGTCGATACTTGACGCCGACTCCACAATTTTGGTTTTCTCGCGGGACGGCTCATGAGTAGATATTAGCCATACAACAATTCTGCAGGCAACACATGTGTTCCTCTCAAACACTCTCTTTTTAATTTGTTTATACTTAATTTTTGCAAATGCTATACAAATGACTATTAAAATCAGAAATTGTACATGTTGAGCATTTTTAGCTCACCCGAGCTCATGGCGAGTTATTGTGATCGCCTTATGTTCTGCGTCAGGCGTGAGTCCGTCAACAACCTCTCCTCAGTAACCAGTGAGTCAACTGGGATGAAACTTCACAGCAAGCATCCTCTAAATATACTTTTCAGAATTCCTTCAAATGTTGATCCATGCAGAATTCTGGTTGCATGGAAACCAAACGAAAACACTTTAAAATTCTTCTTTTCACAACTGGTTGGCCGATTTTCAAACAGTTTTGTAGAAATGTTCATTGGGTGACCCTCTATCATAATCCTTCATGCCATGTTCACTGGTGAAAAAATATGGTCGCCAGGGGGCGGGCCTGTTTTGCCGTATATGGATATAGTGAATACTTTATAAGTCTTCTCCTCCCAAAGTGTCTAGCCAATTTTCATATAATGTTGTAGAAATATTCCTAGGGTGATCCCTTATCAGATACATTCAAGCCATTTTTATTGGATTTTGCCTTATATGGCTAAAGTAAAAGATCTTCTTCTCCCAAAGTGTCTGGCCGATTTTCAAATTATTTTGTATAAATGTTCCTTGTATACCCTCTTTGAGTTTTCTTCCAGCAATGCTTATTGGTCGAAAACCATGGCCGCCACGAATATGGACTGTTTTGCATTATATGGCTAAAGTCAACAAAATCTCCTCAAAAATGATCTGGCCAGTTTTCAGCCAAGTTAATTTGACAGACAACATAGGTTTGGCCTCGAATGAGTTATTGTGCTTGGCATTATGAATCACATGGAATATATCAGGTGAGCGATCCAGGGCCATAATGGCCCATTTTGTTTGATGTTGCATATTTCATCATATTCATGGATCAGGGGCTGTGAGTTCAAACCCCATCGGGGGGGGGGGGGGGGGTCATGACATGATAAGACATTACAAGCAGACGAGTTTTTATATTTTTAACAGAATGTTCGCGTAAATTGTCAATAGTTATGTGATATTATGAATGTGTGGTTCTGACCTCTTTTGTATTTGTTATTTTAAAAAATAAAAACTTGTTTTAACTAAATAAAATAATTATTAGTAAGTGTGAGTAGAAACGTAAATCTTATCTATGCCCCTGGTGTTAGTTCCTTTACAATTTCATGCTTTCCTTTCACTCAATTTTCATGAAAATGGTTTACTTTACTATTTCAACTTCAAAATGTCTAGAGCCTAGATTCCGCAGTTGTTTTCATTAGATCTGACAAAAAACAAATATGAAATTTATATCAATATACATTTTGAAAAATGAATGAAAATACAAATGTAATCAGTTGAATTCGAATTTGAATATAAGCAAGTATTTTATAAATATTTAATTTATATTTTGATATATTTAAATATGCATACATATTTATAAATCAAAATATAAAACATGACAAGTTGACACCGATAATACGGACTATCTAATATTAACATCACTATATAGTAACATGCGCAGGTCCCGGTCCCGGCAGATCCGATCCCGGCCAATACCATACCCCCAAATCGAATCGACTTGCGGGCAGACAAGTTATCAATGATATGAGCCGTCCTGCGAGAAAACCAGCAGTGTGGACTCTGCGTAAAGTATCGACCCGGATCAGCTTAAGCATGCCGCAATGGCGTAACCGGATAGACACTTTTCGCCTCCTGTGGATTTTCTGTTTCAGGAATCACTACTCTATACATCTATCCCCCCCTTAGACGGAATGTGTCGCCGCGGATCAGTCTGCGCGGACAGCGCATGCTGATCTGGTCGATACATTACGCAGATGCCATTATGTTGTTTTTTTGAAAGTGTTTTTCATACAGTTGAATGCCCTCTGACTGATTTGCTTCCACAAGGTTTTTTGTTTCGAAAATACAGATGTGTCAAGATGTGTTTTATAACGCCCCCTCCATCGTTAAACCGATGGATTGATTTTAACATAACCCACATTTTAAAGCATTTTGATGCTTCCATGGCAGACAACTTTTGAAAATATTGTGGCAAAAGGAGAAATTGCTCTCGATGAGTATTCTCTCATTTTGCCATAAAAGTGTGTTCACCGCATGCCAATAATTATTCTTTCATTTGTTATATAAGTTTCCATACTTTTGCTGAGATGTTTTCAAATGCGTGTTTTACTGATACGAATAAAGAATTACTTTAGTATCTATATACTGTACACGTTTTCCCTCTAAGATGTTTGTATTTTATTTACTCCACCAGTCACGTGTTTTACTCCAATATCAGTATAGGACAAAGCGGCCAAACTGTACTTGTATAAATAAAATAAATTTTGATAACGGTTACATTATCAGAAACATTAGTATAAATCAAAACCTACGCATAGTAAGATGTTTTAAATGAGTGGTTAGAAATATACACGTGCTCCTCTTCCCACTTTGCTATGATAAAGATTTATTTTTCACGCCTGATTGAAATCCACTCACTATTTTCAAGTTTTGATAATGCACGCAAAAGCGAATTTTATCTATAATTAAGAGCGTAGCCTACGATTCACTTACACATATCTATAACAACAAAGTCCAGGACAATTATTTGTTGCATTTTTTATTGATCCCATAATCTATCTTACAGGGAATTATTTAAGTTCACATTGAAAGGTTCCCGGACCAGGCATATAGATGGATCGCTTCCCTCTTGGACACCGAAATCTGGGGGTGGTGTCACTAAGGTAGCAGGAACGAATGTGCAGGACGCATTGGTCGGACAGCCACAGTGTCCGTTAGCTTTCTCTAGTGGATAACAACTGGTGTGTAGGGCATGGTACTTTTCACATACACCTGTAACAAAACAAACACTAGTTGATTAATTAGTTCCTTCGTTCGTGCGAACATCCATTCGTCTGTACGTCCGTTCCGTCGTGAATTAATTAATTAATTGATACACGATTGATTGATTTATCTATCCATTTATTCATCAATTCATTCAGTTATTCATCCAGTCGACCAATCAATCAGTCAGTAAGCCAGTCAGACATCAGCCAGTCAGCTAGTCAGTCTACTCAGACAATCAGTTAGTCAGCCAGTCGACCAATCAGCCAGTCAGCTAGTCAGACATCAGTCAGTCAGCTAGTCAGACATCAGTCAATCAGCTAGTCTGTCTAGTCAGACAATCAGTTATTCAGCAAGTCGACCAATCAGCTAGACAGACATCAGTCAGTCAGCTAGTCAGACATCAGTCAGTCAGCTAGTCCGTCTAGTCAGATAATCAGTTAGTCAGCAAGTCGACCAATCAGCTAGACAGACATCAGTCAGTCAGCTAGTCAGACATCAGTCAGACATCAGTCAGGAAGCTAGTCAGACATCAGTCAGTCAGCTAGTCCGTCTAGTCAGACAATCAGTTAGTCAGCCAGTCGACCAATCAGTCAGTCAGCTAGTCAGACAATCAGTCACTCATCTAGTCGACCAATCAGTCAGTCAGCCAGTCAGACATCAGTTAGTCAGCTAGTCCGTCTAGTCAGACAATCAGTTAGTCAGCCAGTCGACCAATCAGTCAGTCAGCTAGTCAGACAATCAGTCAGTCATCTAGTCGACCAATCAGTCAGTCAGCCAGTCAGACATTAGTCAGTCAGCTAGTCCGTCTAGTCAGACAATCAGTTAGTCAGCCAGTCAGCTAGTCGACCAAGCATACAGTCAGCCAGTCGACCAATCAGTCAGTCAGCCAGTCAGACATCAGTCAGTCAGCTAGTCGACCAATCAGTCAGTCAGCCAGTCAGACATTAGTCAGTCAGCTAGTCCGTCTAATCAGACAATCAGTCAGTCAGCCAGTCAGACATCAGTCAGTCAGCTAGTCGACCAATCAGTCAGTCAGCCAGTCGACCAATCAGTCAGTCGGCTAGTCGACCAATCAGTCAGTCAGCCAGTCGACCAATCAGTCAGCTAGTCAGACATCAGTCAGTCAGCTAGTCCGTCTAGTCAGACAATCAGTTAGTCAGCAAGTCGACCAATCAGCTAGACAGACATCAGTCAGTCAGCTAGTCAGACATCAGTCAGACATCAGTCAGCAAGCTAGTCAGACATCAGTCAGACATCAGTCAGTAAGCTAGTCAGACATCAGTCAGTCAGCTAGTCCGTCTAGTCAGACAAGCAGTTAGTCAGCCAGTCGACCAATCAGTCAGTCAGCTAGTCAGACAATCAGTCAATCATCTCGTCGACCAATCAGTCAGTCAGCCAGTCAGACATCAGTTGGTCAACTAGTCCGTCTAGTCAGACAATCAGTCAGTCAGACATCAGTCAGTCAGCTAGTCGACCAATCAGTCAGTCAGCCAGTCGACCAATCAGTCAGTCAGCCAGTCAGACATCAGTCAGTCAGCTAGTCGACCAATCAGTCAGTCAGCCAGTCGACCAATCAGTCAGTCAGCCAGTCAGACATCAGTCAGTCAGCTAGTCGACCAATCAGTCAGTCAGCCAGTCAGACATTAGTCAGTCAGCTAGTCCGTCTAATCAGACAATCAGTCAGTCAGCCAGTCAGACACCAGTCAGTCAGCTAGTCGACCAATCAGTCAGTTAGCCAGTCAGTCAGTTAGTCCGTCTAGTCAGACAATCAGTTATTCAGCCAGGCAATAAAACCGTAAATTGTTTATGTCCTTCAACAGATCCATTGATTTATATGATTCCTTCATCTATCTCAATTTATCTAACATGGTATGTGTGATGTTTGTGGCTAGCGTTTGTTTCCACCTTCACAAATATTCGACCAATCCATTGATTGATTGATTTATTGGTGGTTTACAACGTGTTTAGCAATTGTTCAGTCAAATCACGGTGGCCAGTTCACATACTCACGTGTTTCAAGACTTTCTCAGCCAGTACTGTACAGAACGGTCTTACTGCGAAACTGGCCGCTTTTCCGCATAGGCTATTAGGCCATTTAGTGGGGACGAATGATGGTTCGGGAATGTCGGGAATACGGCTAGGTCCAATTTAACACGTTATTACTCGACACTATTAATCTGATTCTGACCTTTGTGTAAACACATCTATCATATCATTACGGCGTATATGTGTAATCATCGAATTAAAAAAGTGTTGTCGTTTTTATGGATAGATAAGAAATGAAATGAACTAAGTCTGACTATCAGAGGGCTTATTGCAATGCATGCATTGAAAAACAAGGTGATTCTGTGTATAAGTCTTAATTCATCATATTATACACTGACTGCTTACGTAAAATTTGCATTAAATGGTGTTTAAAATTCATGTATTATTGCAATTCATACAAAGTGTATTACATACATCATATGCACATTTAATTCGAACGAACTAGTCTTCCATGTCTTTAAGCCCTATAACAAACTCGAACTGACGCACTTGTTCGTTACGCGCGCCTTTTTATCACCCGTGAAATAATTCCTGAATCAATGGATCTATGGTAATTGAATGTACATCCCTTTTTGTGATCAAGTTGCGGAGATGCAACGAGACCACAACGAGATCCCGTCCAACTTACCTGTATCGTGTTTTGTGTTAAGTTGCGTGGGCATCAGCATCGGCTGTCCGTCTCTCTTGCTGACAACCATGAATTCAGGCTGGATGTAACAACATTCACCGCTCATACACTCTAGGTCAGTCTTACATACTGTAGCCTGTTAACATAATAAACTAATATAGTCTGGTACCGGCGTACTATAGTAAATTAGTACACCTAACATGTGACCACCATGAATTCAGGCTGGATGTAACAACATTCACCGCTCATACACTCTAGGTCAGTCTTACATACTGTAGCCTGTTAACATAATAAACTAATATAGTCTGGTACCGGCGTACTATAGTAAATTAGTACACCTAACATGTGACCACCATGAATTCAGGCTGGATGTAACAACATTCACCGCTCATACACTCTAGGTCAGTCTTACATACTGTAGCCTGTTAACATAATAAACTAATATAGTCTGGTACCGGCGTACTATAGTAAATTAGTACACCTAACATGTGACCACCATGAATTCAGGCTGGATGTAACAACATTCAACGCTCATACACTCTAGGTCAGTCTTACATACTGTTGCCTGTTAACATAATAAACTAATAGTCTGGTACCCGGCGTAATATATAGAGTTTAATTAACATTGTTTTCATGATACGGGTTTAAATCCCAAGTGGAAGAGATTCTTGCGATATAAAAACGAGTGCGACATAGCACACGAGTTTTTATATGCAAGAATCTTTTTCACGAGGGATTTAATTCCCAAATCATGAACACAATGTTTATTAAACTATATATTATATACTCGGCGATAATTTTCGTTTTTAAACGACAATACCCCTGTGTGCAGCTCTATTTTTAGCTCAGAAGCGGAGAGATCTGAATGACGTAATCTGCCAGTTTTGCAGTGACGTCACTACGCGCGCACCGACAAATGTGTACATTGATTGAAATAAATGTGTCATGTCGATTCAAGCTCTTATATATTTGCGGATTTAAAAGTGCAATGGTGGATTATTTAACTGTTCATCATGGAAATAAAGTGTTAAGTAGTGAAAACGGAGCTTAAAAGTGTTTAACAATGACTTTATTTTTATAAAAAAAGTAGTTCCGAAAATCCGGCTAGTGAGCTATATCGCACACTAGGCGATATTGCTCAGTAGACAAAAAGCATGTTATAGGTTTTCTCAAGTTGGGAAATCTCTATGTTTTATCATTGAGTATATAATATAGCAAGTTAGTACATCTAACATGTGACCACCATGAATTCAGGCTGGATGTAACAACATTCACCGCTCTTACACTCTAGGTCAGTCTTACATACTGTAGCCTGTTAACATAATAAACTAATAGTCTGGTACCCGGCGTACTATAGTAAATTAGTACACCTAACATGTGACCACCATGCATTCAGACTGTATGTAACAACATTCACCGCTCATACACTCTAGGTCAGTCTTACATAATGTAGCCTGTTAACGTAATAAACTAATAGTCTGGTACCCGGCGTACTATAGTAAATTAGTACACCTAACATGTGACCACCATGAATTCAGACTGGATGTTACAACATTCACCGCTCATACACTCTAGGTCAGTCTTACATACTGTAGCTTGTTAACGTAATAAACTAGTAGTCTGGTACCCGGCGTACTATAGTAAATTAGTACACCTAACATGTGACCACGATGATATCAGGCTGGATGTAATAACATTCACCGCTCATAAACTCTAGGTCAGTCTTACATACTGTAGCCTGTTAACGTAATAAACTAGTAGTCTGGTACCCGGCGTACTATAGTAAATTAGTACACCTAACATGTGACCACGATGATATCAGGCTGGATGTAACAACATTCATCGCTCATACACTCTAGGTCAGTCTTACATACTGTAGCCTGTTAACATAATAAACTAATAGTCTGCTACCCGGCGTACTATTATATAAATATCATATGGCAGCATGTGTGACATTGATATTGTCAACCCGAGAGCAGAATGTCACCCGAGGCGTAAGCCGAGGGTGACATTCTGTTTCGAGGGTTGACAATATCAATGTCACACATGCTGCCATATGATATTTATTTTATTATACCGAACACAATTAAGTGACGTCACTGCTGTATGCTGTATGCGTCACTGCTGTATGTGTATAAGGGAGGCAATCACGTCATGATTTAGCTAAAATATTGAAGCAGTTATTTGCCCTTATATGACATTCAAAATATCACTGCGGTCACATGACCTGACATTCAATTTTCGCTTGGTCACATGTCAAAAAGGTTGAAAATGTTTCTGATAGTCAAAATATCTCTTTTTCGGGTAATGGGATTTTACCATTGTAGACAAAAGTGAGGTATAATAAAGTAGGTTGGTGCATCATCTCGGATGCAATGAGTCTACATATACAGTTGATCTCATAAATTCTACAATGGACCAATACAACGTGACGTTTGGAATCAATACATGAATAATGAAGCAAACTACTTTGAACGATTGTATAAACTCTTTTAGCGCTGAATAACCAAAAGTAAACTAATCCATGTTCAAACTCGGGCGAATCCAATGTTCATATATAACAAGATTATTGGAATATGTGGACAATTAAAAGGCAAACAGTGTACTTTTAATTTGTTTTCCCTATGAGTTTGAAATGTTGTCTGCTACAGATTTGTTGTATGTGGAAAGAGTTAATTTTCTCTTTCTCTTTATCGGCCTCCATGTTGTTTGATTTCGAATAAAAACGGTTCAAAATGCAACCAAATGATTCCTGTAATCTGCTGAAGTGTGAGACGTAGTTTCCAGCTAATCTAAAGATTATTTCAGTTTTTAAGGCTTTTTGTGTCGTTTCCGTCCCAAATTTGTGTTACACGTCATCTTCCCTTTTTTTTATGGAAAATGGCCATTAAATTGATGTGTGCATGAGGAGCTTTTTCCAAATTATTGAAACTGAAACATGGGGAAAGATGCACAGTTCATTTTTGAGTGTAGGGATATAAAATGTATTGTATTTGATAGAGTAATAAGGAAAATATGCAAACATGATTTAACGCATGTGTGCCGATTTTCAAATTTGCCTGACCGTTTGACGTTACGTCTCAACAAACATATATATTGTAAATCACTATTACCTGAGCCGATGCTAGAGTAACAAGAGCCAATACGATGGCAATATTGCAGATCATATTTACGTTGGATGCGTTCCGTCTGTGTTTAAGATTAAAAGAGAAGGAGTTATATAAGTGTCCACATATATAGCTATCTGCGCCCCGTCACAACAATAGCAACACAAAATGTATCAACATCTTATACAATTTACCTCATCTTATTATATATCCGTTAGTATGCACATATCAAAAGTTTGATGAACTAATTCACGTTCATATAAAAAATATATATATATCTTAAAGTATACTAGTCTAGACTGCTGATGTACAATTTGATCGGAGTCTTCATAGAAATCACATGGAACATGGAACCTTTTATTGTGTCCCTGGTTTATGTTGGGGTCAGTCTTATCAAAGACGGGGCTCCAGGAAAAGAAGTCAAATAATTTGTTCAGCGATAACATGTTTAAATTCAGAAGTTTTGTATGCATGTGCGGATCCGCTATCTGATCTTCACATTCATAGAACGTTCTAAAATAAGCTAGTCTGGACTGATGATTTACAAGTGATCGGAGTCTTCACAATAATCGCGTGGGATCCGACGTTTTTAGTGTTCTTATTTATGCTGCAATCTTATCAGAGACGGGGCTCAAGAAAAGAAACCAAATAATGTGTTCAGCGATAACATGTATAGATTCAGAAGTTTTGTCTGCATGTCCGGATCCGCTATCTGATCTTCACATTCACATAACGTTATTAAGTCACCTAGTCTGGACTGATGATTTACAAGTTGATCGGAGTCTTCACATTAATCACATGGAACATATGGGACCTTTCAATAATCACGTGGGACATCCGACTTGTAAGTGTGTCTTTATTTATGCTGCAGTCTTGTCAGAGACGAGACACCAGGAAAAGAAACCATAGTTTATTTGTGCCGATAAATGTTAAAGATTTATCTTCAAGTTCGGATCCGGTATCTGATCTAACTACACACCAAGCTTCGAAACGTGAAGATACAGACAAGAATGTGATTCAAAGCAGGGTCACGTGGTTCCACATTAGTTGCATATGCTGGTCGTGACACTGAATTATTCTTAGCTGACATCTGACATACATGTACCACAGCTTATCTGTATAGTGTTTAACCCTTTCCCTCATACGACAATTCTGCAGCAGACGACTTTGAACATATTTTGACAAAAATTAGAAAATCTCTATAATTGAATGGATAACCTTTGACTAAAAGTGGAAAACATTGTGGCAAAAGGAGAAATTGCTCGTTTTGAGCAATTTCTTCTGTTGTCACTATGTTTTCAAAAAGCCGTCTGCTGCAGAGGCGTCAGAAAGCGTCTATATGAGGGAAAGGGTTAAGTGCAATATAGTCATGCCTTGTCTATTTATTTGACTCGCCATGGTGGGGCTTTAAACGGATCTCTTAATTACATGTAGCTTTGTGGGTTAACAGGATGTTTATGTAAACTCGTAATTAACCTTTCTTTATTTAAAAATTCGTTTAAAATGTAAAAATATTTTTACGGATTCTCGAGAACTAATTTCTGGCAACAACCGGTACGTTATCAGTGGCCGTCAAGAGACACTTCTCATTTCTAGATAATTTGAGCCGTTCCGAGAGAAAACCAACAGTATGGACTCTGCGAAATATATCGACCCGGATCAGCCTAGCTAAGCATGCCGCACAGGACACACACGTTTCGCCTCCTGTAGATTTTCTTTGTCAGGACTTGTTACTTTATACATCTACCCCCTGAGACGGAATGTGTCGGCCCGGATTAGCTATCCATACTGTTGGTTTTCTCGTGGAACGGCTCATATATTTACGAACTGAAAGCTTAGCACTTGAATATTCTTTGATAATAGCGTAAAAGACAGAAAGTGATCGAATGATCAGTTATTGAGATCGCTTTCGTTAACAACTACAGTGTAGTTAAATAAAACTTTAACGATAGCAAATCATAGATTCAAATTACAACCACTTAACACATAAAACAAATCTTTGAGGAAAAGCAGTAAACATCGTTTTAAATAACGTTCAATTATTGAAAAGAGTTGAAAACATTGTGACAAAAAGAGAAATTGTTCAGTCTTCTTTTGTCATAATGTTTTTAAAGTCGTCTGCTGCACCTGCATCAAAATACATCAATATATGGGAAAGGGTTAAGATTAGGAGTAGGTCTTACATAAAACATTATATCTTTGGAAAAAGTTGGGTCAATATTAAATGGGTCGTCACATATCATCATCATATGTGGTTGTTTACCCTCGCCTACTGATGCTTCCAATAACTTATTTCCATTCAACCATATAGGTCACTGATTTTGGATAATCAAATATTTACCTTTTATGATAATTGTGGAGTCTTTACATTGAAATAAGTGTCTAAAGCGTGGGAAATATAATGGTAGTGTTTTGTTTTTTATTCAAATGAAAAGTAAATTGTCCGTGCTGTTCATCAAGTTTAGTGGCCAGTAATAAATGGCGCAAATTCCAATCAAACTTTGTGGAGAGCTTCAGACCAGAACCACTTAATGTTCACTTCTTTATGATATCTGAGTAAACAAACCAGTACTAGGCTAGGAAATGTAGCTTGCCAAATGATACTCCACCATAACCGCTGCGCCGCGACTTTTGATTGAATCCGGGACTCCCGGAACCAAATCGCCGACGCTAACCACTCGGCCACAGCGGATTCCTACATATTGAGTCATTTTCCTTCTGGTTAAGACACCCTATGCATTGATTTGAAGGACAGAGTCCATGTTGCTGTTGCAACAAATCGAGGGCTTGGCGTGAAACGGTTGTAACTAAAATTGGTATTTTCTTACCAAGGTTAATCACCTTGCCATAAAGTCTTTATAAGCGTAAATCATTTCTCTTTGTAATCAATGGAAATTTAGGTGCCATTGCTCGTTCTGAGAAATGGCACCTGAATTTTCATTGTTTGCAAAGGGTTCAAATTGCCCCTAAACCGGGGTTTTAGTTACAACCATTTCACGCCAAGCCCTCGAAATGGTCTCTAATGATATAGTCAGAGGTTGATCTGCCAGCTAGTTTTATAACAGTACCAAATGCCAGCATGTCTGATCAAATGATAGTATTTGGAAAGTAAACGTGCTGAAATGTAAACGTCAGGATTGGCTTAACCCTTTCAGTAGGGGCGACCCTATAATAAACATCGTTTTACTTTACTTTATCTCCATCAATGCCGTAGAATGAAATCAGAGCATGTCTGAAAATGGCATGACAAGTATCGCACCCAATAATGGCAGATCCTTTCTTTTAATCATTTGCAGCAGACGACTTGAAAACAGTATGCCTTAAGGACAATTTGATCATAATAAGCAATTTCCCCCTTCTTGTCGCAAAGTGTTCAACTATATTCATTACAAAAACTTTCCATATTTATAAACCTCTTTAATTAATTATAATTCGACATAAAAAAAAACGGAAATGTGTTGACAATTTGATCTATTCAACACCAGGATCCGTTGTTTTCATATTTCGCTCATCTGATTTATTTTTAAAAAAAGCTATTGTTGTCACTTGATCGGTGTTTGCGTCAAGTTCCTCTTTTATCCTCGACTATAAAAGCAATGGCTTTGCATCTTGGAACAGTATTCATCATCATAAGGCGATTTGAGCTTAATTAGCCGGAGTATCCTGCTACTCCGGCTGTATGTATCAGCCGGAACCGCTAAATTTTCGATTTCTACAGTTGTACCAACCCCGGCTATTCTGGCCATCAAGCCTGAACAGTCTATCTGGACAAGATGGAAATACATTGTCTGGATATGTTAATGTTGGCTGGTGACTTATGAAACTCGCTAAAACGGCAACTGTAGTATGCGTAACTCCAGGGCCTTGCAAGAACAGGCCTGGGGCAATTATGTCGGCCCATCTGGTGCAAGGTCGGGACATTGCTGGAAAATCTCAAATAGCATGAACCAGCCGAAAAGCCGAAACTCTGGCTTCTCAGCCTGTATTAAGCATCCGTAACATCCGGAGACCGATACGTACGGCTCTACAATTAAGGCCAAAGGGAAGCAATCCGGATCGGCTTGACCGCAGACAATTTTGTGACGGAAGTTATTTCCCATTGAACAATAATGATTTTCTTGAAAGTTGATAGTGTTTTCATACAGTTTAATACCCACAGACTGGTTTGTTGTCAAAATGTAGTTCCGGCAGCCAGATGCAAAGGCCAGCCGAAGTTAAGCCTACAAAATTGCCCCTACCCTTGAGATTTCCGTGCAAATTGTTTGAGACAGAGGAAGTGAGTTGCACATATATGTATACCAAGTGAAAGCGGTTGAAATATTTGTTAAAGATCTAGCGAGTTTCATCAGTCGGCAAAATCCAGTCAAAAACAAAATACTAGAAACTGTCCCTGCACTTAATTCATAAGGTCCCTGCTTGTCCGAGTCCGAATCGAATACCCTACTCTGTATACCATAAGGATAGTGTACTTGTATCTACAATTACGTACCATAAAAGTGTTTTCATTAACTCTTTCAGCGCCAAAGGCAATATTGAGGTTTTTGCAAACAATATTGATTCAGGTGAGTCAGCTCGTAACGAGCTGTCTCACCTGAAATCAGAATTGTTTGCCTTTTAGTTATCAAAATAATCCAAACTTTTATTACATGAGAAATGAAGACGCCCGATTTTGAACATGGAAGAGTCTACTTTAAACAATTCGGCGCTGAAAAAGTTTATCTTTTCCAACATACAGACGACTCTTCAGCAGGTGACTTTTGTGGCAAAAGGAAAAATTGCTCATCATACAAATTTCCCCTTTTTCCACATGTTTTCATTCAATAAATAAAATCTTTTCTTCTTCTTTCTTTAATTATCATGAGAAAGTAGGCCTACCATTTGTATGTTAGACAGTATACATGCATTTTTATATATGAGCCGTTCCACGAGAAAATCAACATTTTGGACGCTGCGTAAAGTATCGACCCTAAGCATGCCGCACAGACTAATCCGGGCAAAGACTTTTCCACCTCCTGTGGATTTTCTGTTTTAGGAATCATTACTCTATACCTCTATCCCCCTGAGACGGAATGTGTCGGCCCGGATTAGCTTGCGTGGATTACGCAGGCTGATCTGGTTCGATACATTACGCAGAGTCCATACTGTAGGTTTTCTCGTGAAACGCCTCATATATATAAAACCAATTCTGATTACAGTCTCACGCGATTCCTTCCGTCCGCAGTTGTGCTTTATGTGACTAAATGTATGACTTTACGCTGGAAGAGTTTTGTGATGCCGCTTTCAACACTGTTTCAGTATATCACGGCGTTTCCTTGGTAAGTTACGAGTTATATTGGTCCATATATCCTGACACCAGCTGACAAGTCGTAATGCTAACCCCGCAACCCTGAGCGCGAAGGAGGACAGCCATTACTACCATTCTTAAGGTATTTTGTAGGAACATGCCAGGGATCGAACCCGCGACCTCCTGCACTTTAGGCAGACGCTCTACCACGACACCACCGAGGCTATATAGACTCGTGTGTATGTATTTGATTACTAATTACGTGTAACAACGGCTTACATGTAATTAATTTTATATATATTTAGGCTGGTCTACATCAGTGAATTCAAATATTAAACGACAATGCAATTTTGTTCATCCAATATCTTGCGGGCAAAATATTCTTTCATCACACTTATCATGTCAATATTACAAATACTTTTCCCCACAACCTGAAATAAAAGGGGAAATAAATAAAGTGTATTGCAAATGGTATGGACAACTCCTTACATATCGCAATCAGGCCCCACAGTTCGATTTAGTAAACTTTTGTATGAGGCGTTGTAGGTTTATTGTTTTCGGATTGTCAAATCCCAGTTTCACAGACACTTAGGATCTTAACCTTTTTCAAGTTTAGACGCTGTTTGAGTCCTCTGTTGCTGACGACGTCTGAAAACATTGTAGCAAACACAGAAATAGCTTATAATGAGCAATTTCTCCTTTTGTCACAATGTTTTCAACTCTCTTTCGTTACAAAACTCTCAATTATGGATTTTTTTTACGATTTTTGCAATATGTTTTCGAGGTATTTTGCTGCAGATGTGTTGTGTGTGGGAAAGGTTTAGACCATGTGAGCATTGTGTCAAAATGCCATGGACGTGGTCCATATATAAGTAATTATTTTTTATGGACAATATGGCGCGGTCGTTTGTATTATGTCTGACCAAGTTATGGAAACTATTGTAAATCTATAGACCTGTCACACATATATAACCTCTAAGAACCTAGTAGAATAAGTATACCTTTATTGTTCTGTAATAATAATTGGAGTTTTACGCCGTTTTCAATGGTATTTCAGTGATATATATCACGGCGTCCAGTTCAACTAACGTGTTTTTCCAGTAGCGATACAGTTTTGGTATTGTACTACGAGAGGCGTAGAAAATTGATATCTCGCGAGACCGCATCCACACAGTGAGTATGATCAAGATTAACACTGTCCACATAGATCATAATACTTACAGAAGCGTGTTAGATCTGAACCCACACTTTTCGAAAATGTAAACTTTTTTGATCTCCTTTTCCCACAATATTCCGAAGCTGTCTAAATATGCGTACCGGAAGGGTTCAGAAATGAATATAATGACGTATAGTTCTTAATCTTCGTTTAGTTAACTTCTTGCCGGATAATATAGGTAGTATATACATGATTTTACTCAGATGCAGTGGAGGCGAGATATTTGTGTATTAACAAACAACGATGTTGAAAGCAGGGTCTGAAAGTGTGATATTCAACCCCTCCCCTACGCCCAGTGGTAGCCTTCCAAGGCAAGTTACGACCGCAGGAACAACATGCTTTATTTGATGCATGCGATGCATGCGCAGAAGTCGACTTTTAAAAACATTGTGGAAAAGGAGATATTGCTCATAATATTCAAAATTCGAGAATTTCCGTATTTTGCATAGCTGTTTTCAGGCGTCTGCTGTATATTTGCTGTAATTGACAAAGGTCTATCCACACAGGGACATATAAATACATAAAAGACGTCTCTGTCACAAACAAAAGAACAAGCGAGCACACAAGAACTTACCAGCTGTTCACCGATAAAATATTGGTACATTTCAATATGACCCGTCGAAAATCTATTTTTAGAACAATCAGCCCATACATGTATGTTCGATCATTACACATAGTAAACCAAAATGGCAACTACCATGTCGTCTCGCGTGTACCGGCAAATTTTGACAGGCATTGCCTCCGCTTCTAAAGGTGTGTGCTTTTTTAACTACTTATTTTGATAATTGTCTGTCTGTATTCGAATGTTGATAGATCAATATTTGCAGAACAAATCGTCAACCATTGTCGGTCACTAATGTTAGTCACAGAAACCGTAGGATATGCATTATCTGTCAAAGTTCTTCTTTTTATTTTATTATCATCTAGGTTTATTAGTTAAGAAAATCGTCATTAACTCATATTTAAGCTAATGATGTCACAAACAAGAAACATGGTGTAAAACGGGGATGCATAATTGCTCATGAACATTTTTCTCGTTTTCTTATCTACGTCCCTGTTTTTCCAATATTTGTCTGGTCTGGAGTGTCATGATTTGTCTACACGAGGAAAAAGTTAAAATATGTTATAAGATAGTTACAGTAAGTATTTTAACCCTATCCCTCATAGGACAATTCTGCAGCAGACGACTTTGAACATATTTTGTCAAAAAATAGAAAATCTCTATAAATAAATGGATAACCTATGACTAAAAGTGGTAAACATTGTGGCAAAAGGAGAAATTGCTCGTTCTGAGCAATTTCTTCTTTTATCACTATGTTTTCAAAATGTTGTCTGATGCAGAGGCGTCTGAAAGTGTCTATATGAGGGAAAGGGTTAACACATCTGAAGAAGACAAGTTAGGAAGAAAATAGAGTGTATCAAGAAATTTCTTCTTTTGCCATAATGTTTTCAAAGTACTTGCATACATGTACATATTTTGTTTATAAATAAGCAGAAGCAAGTAGCAAATTTGCTACTTAAAATGGGAACTTGGTACCTGCCCACAAAGTCAGTAGCAAAATCTTGCTACTTGCACATGGCCAGGTTTCGTTTTCGCTTGATGTTTCTGTTCATATATGTGCGTAATCAAGTTAAATTACACACTCTTTTATCAATTTGTTCAAACAAACATATTGTCAATGTGATTGGTTTACACATTACATTACACCAGACTATAAGAACTCTACCATGCATGGAATTCCATGCATGGGTGCAGGTTAATTATCGATTTTTAAACAAGTTACCTCAGACAGGTCATTAAATAAATAAAATTAAAGATATTTTTTTTTGTTTTTATTGCTAATGCTACCTTAAACCTTTCCCTCATACAACAATTCTACAGCAGACGACTTTGAACATATGTTGTCAAACAATAGAAAATCTAAATAATTGAATGGATAACCTATGACAAAAAGTGGAAAACATTGTGGCAAACGGAGAAATTGCACGTTTTGTGCAATTTCTTCTTTTGTCACTATGTTTTCAAAAAGCCATCTGCTGCAGAGGCGTCAGAAGGCGTCTATATGAGGGAAAGGGTTAAACCTTTCCCTCATACAACAATTCTGCAGCAGACGACTTTGAACACTTTTTGTCAAAAAATAGAAAATCTCTATAATTGAATGGATAACCTATGACTAAAAGTGGAAAACATTGGGTCAAAAGGAGAAATTGCTCGTTTTGAGCAATTTCTTCTTTTGTCATTATGTTTTCAAAAAGCCGTCTGCTACAGAGGCGTCAGAAAGCGTCTATATGAGGGAAAGGGTTAAAGATGAATATGTTTCTAAATTTTCAAAGCAGATAGCAAGTACTTGCTACCTGCCCAAAAACTGAATTTTGAACACTGATACTGATACGGATAACAAAGTTCTCTGACTTTGAGATGCAATGTCTGAGTCAAGCCAAAGCAGGTCATGTGCTGTGAATTGAAGTGCAGCAAAGATAACTCAAGATATGATCAAAATTATTGGGTCTAAAGGTCAAATATCATATTCCATGATCATGAAATGGTTGAAATATTACACATCCCTTGATACAGACAATCCCTCATGCTTTGTTATCTTTGCTGAAGACAATATTTACCCTTTCCCATACTCAGATGTTTTCTGATGCTTCTGCAACATACGTCTTTTGAAAACAAACTAGAGATATATACCTTCAATATTTGAATTATTGTACGGGTATTCCTCAGTAACTGGAAGCATCAGTACCCCAAAATTATTACCGGTATTTCTGAGTACTTGAATCTTCGGTTTCAAGAGGAGACATGCATATTAGCAGCTTCTGCAGATTGAACATTTTTATCAGACTTAATTTAGCCTTTTCTATTTTTAGTCAAAAATCTTTAACTTTACCTTATAACTCAAAAAACATTCAACCTATTCAAATATAACTTGGTACACAATGTCATGTTCTTAGGAACAATATGCATGTCTATACCCAGTTACATAATTCTGGCTTCTATAATTATTCAGAAATGCCCCCTTTCTAAACTTAGAAAAAAGCAGACAAGCGCTTAACCCTTTCCCTCATACGGCAATTCTGCAGCAGACAACTTTGAACGTATTTTGTCAAAAAATAGAAAATGTCCATAATTGAATGGATAACCTATGACAAAAAGTGGAAAACATTGTGGCAAAAGGAGAAATTGCACGTTTTGTGCAATTTCTTCTTTTGTCACTATGTTTTCAAAAAGCCGTCTGCTGCAGAGGCATCAGAAAGCGTCTATATGAGGGAAAGGGTTAAGGTGCTCTTGTTACATTTTGTGTCTGGGCCATTTCTCAACAAATCTTTTGCTGGAATTTTACAACCTTTTCAGGGAGCATCCATAGTTTCATTGTTGTTATCCGAAATTGTCTGGGTCTGTAGACAGAACTTTTTTTTTTTTCATTTCAGCTTCAAAAGAACCAGCTACTATCACTCTGACAAGAATGATGTCTTCCCAAACTGGAGAAAGGGTTTGTAATTTATAGCTTGAATTATTTATGATCGTGTAAATAAAAAATCTGCAGTGACAACTTTGAAAAGTTTAAGACCAACATGTTTGAAATCTTTAAAATAATCATGCTTATCAAATAGAGGAAAAAAGAGAAATTGCTCATTTGATTTTAACTGAAAGTAGAATTTATTTGTTATCTATTACCTTTATTTGTATAGGAGAAACTGTCACACACAGTATTATTGATATTATGAAGCATATCAAACCTTTCCCACATATTGATGCTTTATGACATATTTGCAGCAGAGGACTTTTAAAAACATTGTGGCAAAAGGAGAAATTGCTCAAAGCCAGCAATTTCTTCTTTTGCCACAATGTTTTAATTTTTTTTCACTTAGCATACCGGGTACCTATATTTTTAGAGATTTTTCGAGTTTTTTAAGTCTTCTGCTGTATATTTGTTGTATGTGGGAAATGGTAAAATTCATATATTGTAGATAAAGAACATGTTATCCTTTGCCCATATCCTATCGCATTTTGAGACATCTGCAGCAGATGTCTTTTTTAAAAAAGCATTCTGGCAAAAGTAGGGATTATTCATAATCTTTTCAAGTCTTTTCAATCTCAACACATTTATTTACTTTCATTTTTCATACTTATGCTGAAGATTTGTTATATTTGGAAATTCAATATTAAGCTGTACCATCACTGTCAGGTAGAACTTCTGTGCAAACAAGTATTATGTTTTTCTCTAGACAAATGACTTCCCTCTTTCGTTTTAAAATTTTGAGGGAAATGTATTTTCAGTATGAGCCATTTCTCTCTTTCCGCACAATATTTTCCACTCTTACCTTAACCCTTTCCCTCATATAGACACATCTGATGCCTCTGCAGCAGACGGCTTTTTGAAAACATAGTGACAAAAGAATGAATGAATGTATATTGTTTTATGGCGCATCGACAGCTATGGTCATTTAGCGCGCGCAATTAAATTTAATTATTCATGATCCCTGGGTAAACAAACCAGTACTAGGCTAGAAAATGTGCCTTTGCCCAAGAGCACTCCACCATGACTGTAGTGCCGCGACTGGGGATCGAACCCGGGACACCCGGTTTCGAAATCCCCGACGCTAACCACTCGACCACAGCGGATTCCTAGTGACAAAAGAAGAAATTGCTCAAAACAAGCAATTTCTCCATTTGCCACAATGTGTTCCACTTTTAGTCATATGTTATCCATTCAATTATAGAGATTTTCCATTTTTTGCAAAATATGTTCAAAGTCGTCTGCTGCAGAATTGTCGTATGAGGGAAAAGGTTAAGTTTTACTTTCATTTAGAGAGAGCTAGTTAACAAAGTTACTTTCCCTGACATGTTTTACATATCGTTTGCTGCAGATTCTTTTAAATAATATATTAACTGTGACAACACCACACCTCATTTTCTGTTGTGCCATCTATAATATCAATGTAATGTAAAGGTGACTGAATAAAGGGAAAACTTACCTCATCCAACATACAACAAATCTGCAGTAGAAGATTTTAAAAAAATCTAGGTTTAAATCAGGAAAGTTATAAATTTAAGAACTGTTAATGATAACTGTTATTGATTTCAGTTGTGGAATAAGGAGAAAATGCTCCGTGAGAAAAATAAATATCCTCCTGCTGCAATGTTTCAAAAGTCATCAGCTGCAGAGGTGTCAGCAGTTTGTCTGTATGTGGAAAAGGGTTAAAAGGGACACAAGGCCTTTCATTGGAAGAACTAGTTTTGCATGCAATATGAACATAGAGTAAGCTATTTACCATCGAAGATAGCATAACCCTTTCACAAATGCAACAAATATGAAAATATAAATAAAAGCTCTTTAAAAAACACCTATGCAAAAATATGAAAAGTCTCCATAATCAAAAGTGTATACATAGTATATGGAATAGGGTTTAAAACATAGAGGCAAATGTAGAAATTCGTTGTTTAATATTTTCAAATGTCATGATTTTTAATCAAATAAACGGACTACCTTGTATTGAACAGGAAATTAAATCCTGTTCCATATACATCAAATCTGCTGCGGACTCCAGAAAACAACATCAAGGAACAATAATTTTGTGGAATATCTCTTTAACCCTTTCCCTCATAGAAAATCTCCATAATTGAATGCATAACCTATGACTAAAAGTGGAAAACATTGTGGCAAACGAATAAATTGCACGTTTTGTGCAATTTCTTCTTTTGTCACTATGTTTTCAAAAAGATGTCTGCTGCAGAGGCTTTCAAAAGCATTTATATGAGGGAAAGGGTAAAGAAACCATGACTATTGTATAAAGTTGAAAAACATTATGGCAAAGTTAAAAAATTGCTAATCATAAACTACTCTTGCCACATTGTTATCAAAAGTTGTCTACTGCAGGTGAATCAAAATGTACCTGCATGTTGGAAAGGGTTAACATTTATGATGAAAGCATTGCATCTTGTTCAATCTCATTTTTTAGGTACAAAACAATAGTTGAGTCTCGTGTAAATTTGTCATTTTGGCTTGCAAAAGATAAACTCTGGTTTTACAGTCCCTTTTCATTTTCAAAACAAGCAATTTCTCCTGTTTGCCAAAATGTTTCAACTCTATTCAAAAATCATACGTCCATTTATAGATAGTTTCCATAAATTTGCCTATATGATTTCAAAGTTGTCTGCTGCAGAATTGTTGTATATATGTGTAATATCTCTTTTTCGCAACATTTTAAACAATTGTCTGCTGCAAAGGCATCAAAAGTCCCATGTTTCAGATGAAGAGTTAATCCATTATCACTAATTTACTTATTTTGTATTATTATGTCTCCCCCTGTATACAGGGGAGATATATTGTTTTTGTCCTGGGCGTCTGTCTGTCTGTCTGTCTGTCTGTCTGTCTGTCTGTCTGTCTGTCTGTCTGTCTGTCCGTCTGTCCGAAATCGTGTCCGCTCCATATCTCCAAGACGGCTTGAAGGATTTTCATGAAACTTGTGTCAGATGTTCACCTCATGAAGGCGATGTGCAGAACCCATGTCCCGACAATACAGGTTCAATGTCAAGGTCAGACTTGAAGGTCAAAGGTTTGAGCCTTAATTTCGTGTCCGCTCCATATCTCCAAAACGGCTTGAAGAATTTTCATGAAACTTGTGTCAGATGTTCACCTCACGAAGGCGATGTGCAGAACCCATGTTCCGACCATACCGGTTCAAGGTCAAGGTCAGGCTTGAAGGTCAAAGGTTTGAGCCTGTTTTTTGTGTCCGCTCCATATCTCCAAAACGGCTTGAAGGATTTTCATGAAACTTGTGTCAGATGTTCACCTCACGAAGGCGATGTGCAGAACCCATGTTCCGACCATAACGGAGTTATCTCCCCCTTGTTCAATATTTTAATTGTGAAAACTTTGTCCAGAGCAGAACTCAGAAACTACTTGAAGGAATTTATTGAAACTTGGAATATAGATAGATGGCAATGTGAAGTTGTGCACCTTGCAATAATTATGAGTTATCTCCCCCTTGTTCAATATTTTAATAGTGTAAACTTTGTCCAGAGCAGAACTCAGAAACTACTTGAAGGAATTTATTGAAACTTGAAACATAGATAGATGGCAATGTGAAGTTGTGCACCTTGCAATAATTATGAGTTATCTCCCCCTTGTTCAATATTTTAATAGTGTAAACTTTGTCCAGAGTAGAACTCAGAAACTACTTGAAGGAATTTATTGAAACTTGGAATTTAGATAGATGGCAATGTGAAGTTGTGCACCTTGCAATAATTATGATTTATCTCCCCTTGTTCAATATTTTAATAGTGTAAACTTTCTCCAGAGCAGAACTAAGAAAGTATTTAAAGGAATTTATTGAAACTTGGAATATAGATAGATGGCAATGTGAAGTTGTGCACCTTGCAAGAATTATAACTCTGGGCTACTTCGTTGCAAAGTTATCTCCCCTTGTTCAATATTTTAATAGTCATTGACAAACTGCAATGGGGAGACATATGTTTTTTCATAAAAACAACCTTTCTAGTTTTATTTCTTTTTGCAGAAAACAACTCAACTTAAGAAAATGCTTACATCCCCAGACCTAGAGTTTATAATGGAAGCACATAATGGCCTTAGTGCTAAAATTGTAGAGGAAGCAGGTAAATCATCCAACTGTTTCATGTCAATGAATTAAATGTTAGAAATAATTTAGAGACATCAAGCATTTTTTATGTAAACCCTTTACCACAATCTTTTACCACAGATGTCAAATGTGCAGCAGACAGCTTTGGAAATGTGGCAAAGAGAGAAATTATTGCTAATTATGAGGAATATCTAAACACACCAATTTCAAAGGTCATCTGCTGCAGTTGCATCAAATTGTGTTTTTTGTAAAGTGTTAAGCCCAAGTCACATTAGTCTTAGCTATGATGGTCTGCAACAGAAACCAATTTTGGAATTAGATGGTTATAAAAAGTTGGATGTTAAAACGTTTGCAGTTAGTTGATTATCCATTACAACCTTTTACCATTGTGATCTACCTATACTACCTAGTTGAAAGCATGATTTATATATTGCTCCACCCTTTCCCACAAACAGACAATTTCTGAAACCTCTGCAGCAGACGACCTTTCAATAAATTGTGGCATAAAAAGTAATTCCTCATAAATGAACAATTTCTTATTTTGCTACAAATTGTTTTTATACGCCCGTTTTGAAAAAATGGATCCTATTATAGTTTTACCTGCGGCGTACGGGCGGCATCCAGTATGTTGTCAGCTCAATAACTTTAGAAGCCTTTGTCCAATCATCACCAAATGTCAGAATGTGTATTGGGATAATATCTCGGACAAATTTGATAACTAGCCTTATCGCTTTAGTCAATCAAGAGTTATCACCCTTTAATTATAGAAATTACCCAAAATGGTCTTGTCAGCTCAATAACTTTAGAAGCCTTTGTCCAATCATCACCAAATTTTGTCAGAATGTGTATTGGGATAATATCTCGGACAAGTTTGATGACTAGCCATATCGCTTTAGTCAATCAAGAGTTATCACCCTTTAATTATAGAAATTACCCAAAATGGTCTTGTCAGCTCAATAACTTTAGAAGCCTTTGTCCAATCATCACCAAATTTTGTCAGAATGTGTATTGGGATAATATCTCGGACAAGTTCGATAACTAGCCATATCGCTTTAGTCAATCAAGAGTTATCACCCTTTAATTATAGAAATTACCCAAAATTGGTATTGTCAGCTCAATAACTTTAGAAGCCTTTTTTCAATCATCACCAAATTTTGTCAGAATGTGTATTGGGATAATATCTCGGACAAGTTCAATAACTAGCCATCTCTCTTTAGTCAATCAAGAGTTATCACCCTTTAATTATAGAAATTACCTAAAATTGGTCTTGTCAGCTCAATAACAATTATCACTATACAGGACGGGCGTATTTTGTGACATTTGGCGCTCTTGTTACTTTATATAATAATTGTTCTGTCATTTAAAGTGATTTTCCATAATTTTTCAGTCATATTTTCAAAGGCCTCTGCAGCAAGATTTGTTGTAACTATGTCGGAAATTGGTTATTAATACTGACTTGATTCTGACACATTATGGTATTAGCTTGAAATAAGTCATTATAAGATTTGAATCCAGTTTCGACATAATTGTTAATTGATTTGAACATAATTTCAGTTATATCACGTAGGCCAATTCACCGTAAACCTGTGGTACCTGGCTCTCTTGTATCAGTTCTCCATTGTAACAGTCTGCCTGTCTGGCTACCTTTCAGCATAGACATTTTAGTCCATTGGAGGAGGATGTTTGACACAATGACTTTCGTGGATCATTGGTCGAGTAATTTTAACATAAATATAAACATAAAGGAGATTTTTTAGCTTAAGATAATCCACAACTGATTTGAAAACTCAAGTTATCAAATTACATAAATTATGCCTTTTCTTGTAGGATTTAAAGGTATATGGGGGAGTGGACTGTCGGTTTCTGCACAGATGGGCGTCAGAGACAGTAATGAGGCATCATGGACCCAGGTGAGAAACTTTCTGTTAACCCTTTTCCTCATACAACAATTCTGCAGCAGACGACTTTGAACATGTTTTGTCAAAAAGTAGAAAATCTCTATAATTGAATGGATAACCTATGACTAAAAGAAGAAAACATTGTGGCTAAAGGAGAAATTGCTCATTTTATTTTGAGTACATATATCAACAAAAAATTATTTGAATGATAAAAACGGATTGTAGATCATGAAAAACCCCTTTTATCTAGAGCTCCCGTCATCAGTAATTTGTTAATTATTTTAGGTGGTAGAGGTGTTGGAGTTCATGGCAGATGCCACAACAGTACCAATATTGCTTGACGCCGATACTGGTTATGGAAACTTCAACAATGCACGCCGTCTTGTGCGTAAACTTGAAGATCGTGGTGTGGCAGGTAAGAGATTTTCTCACAATTAGATGCATTTTAACACATTTGCAGCAGACAACTTTTGAAAACAGTATTTGCGAAAGGAGAAATTGCTGATTATTAGTATTTTCTCCATTTGCCATGTTTCTAAAAATGATTATACTATCATCTATAAGGATTTTTCATATTTTTGCCTATAAGTTTTCAAAGACATCTGCTGCAGACTTGTTGTATAAAGGAAAGTGTTAAAAACTATGTGCTGTGTTCCTCCTAAAACCTCTCTCAAACTGTATGTTGTGGGTACCTTATAGAATCATCTCTGTCAGTGCAGCATCAGATGAGTCTGTGTTGACAAGCTTCTTTGGCATTTGATGTATGCTGTCCTGCGATAGCTCTTGTCAAACATTTGTTATAATACAAATACATACCACAAAGCCGATCAGTGAATAATTTAATGGGGACAAATATGTTCCACAAAGACGCTTAGTGCATACATTTTATTTCCAGGAGCATGTCTAGAAGATAAGTTATTCCCAAAGACTAATTCCTTACATGATGGAAGAGCTCAACCACTCGCAGACATAGAAGAATTCGCACTCAAAATTAAGGTAATGACATTCATAAATTATAGTTTTTTCAGAAGTTTCAATGTCTCAACCATTTTCCACATGCTTCAAACCCGCAGAAAATAACTTGAAATTCTTTGAAAATAAAAGTATGATAATTAAACAGAATTGAAAATATAGTGGCAAAAGGAAAATTTGCTCGTCATGAGGAATTTCTCCTGTTGTTACAAAGTTTTCAAAAGTCATCTGCTGCAGAGACATCTAAATAAAACAATATGTGGGAAATGTTTAACCCTTTCCCATCCGGCGCCTCTGCAGCAGATGGCTTTTTGAAATAATATTATATAGTGACAAAAGAAGAAATTGCTCAAAACAAGCAATTTCTCCTTTTGCCACAATGTTTTCCACTTTTAGTCATAGGTTATCCGTTCAATTATAGAGATTTTCTATTTTTTGACAAAATATGTTCAAAATCGTCTGCTGTAGAATTGTCGTATGAGGGAAAGGGTTAAGTAGACTGTTCAAAATACATATTATATCCTATGCTTAATCAAACCTTAAGATATACTTTTTAAATCTTTAAAAGGGTGGTTTCCCTAACACAGATGACATTTGTCACCGTTAAAGCAAACAGCGTTTAAAAGCATTGTTGGAAAAGGAGATTTTGCTGATTTTGAACAAGTTAGTTTACATTTTCCCATAATATTGTCATGCCTCTCCTATGGTAGAAGTTATATTTATTCATAAGATGTTTACAAAGTAACAAAGAAGATATTCATAAAAGTTAACCCTTTTCTAGGGTACATGTACTACAATTCTGCAGCAAATGACTACTACATTTATGTAAACTCTTGGAAAAGCTCTATTAATTAGAGTATAATTAAAGAAATGATTTGAAAACCTTGTGGTTAAAGGAGAAATTACTCCTTGTGAAATATTCTCCTCTTTTTGTGAATATTTCACATGCTTCATAATGTGTCTGCATGTGGGGAAGGGTTTTTTGAAAACATTGTGGCTGAAGGAGAAATTACCCATAGTGAGCAATTTCTCCTTTTCGCACAATGTTTTCAACTTTGTTCAATAATTCTTTTATTTATAGAGAGATTCCGTATTTTTGACTACCGTATATACTCGGTTATAAGTCGCACTTTTTTACCTTCAAAATCGAAAGTGAAGTGGGGGGAGCGACTTATAAGAGGGTCAAGCAAAAATTCAGAAAAAATTACCCTCCAATTCACCGATCGTCAAAAACTGTGCAGGCCGGTCATTGATAAAAAGGGTGACTCAAATGATGATTTAACAGAATAAATCAAGTTTGATTGAAAGAAACATATCTTATAGAATTGATTTGTTTATAAAAACAAACACTAGAAAAAATATATAACTTATGAATGTACATTTAAAAAGTCATTTGTTCCAAGTTATTGTTTCGATTTCAGCTCGATTGGAAGCCATTTTGAATTTTGTGAAAATATAAATTGCGGAGCTCAAGTCCAGATGCTTAAATATACAGACCATAATACTGTTACTAGGTCGTATGTCACTTTATATGTGATTGAAAAAATAATGTAATAAACCTTGATGTTTTCAACGTAGCCTTGTACATAATTGTTGCATGCGGGAAAGTGATAATTTGTCATTGTGTAGACACGTACACACGTAGCTGTCAAACTATCTTAATTAGAAAGTCCATGTTTGCAGAAGGTGATAAAAAGAAGCCATAATAATGGCCATGACAAGACCCATTTCACCGTGATTTTGGCCTGCATGGGTGATGGTACCAAATTAAACCATTAGAAAGCAAAAAACAAACACAGATCCAATTAAAGAGATAAAAAAGTCGGACCAAAATTGTCATAATTAATCCACAAACAATCCCAAGACTACACACGGGGTGATTTAACACGGTCAATAATTGACGTTAAAGTGTATTAAGTACAAACTGATAAACATGCAATTATCGGCTTTTACCACTGTGATACATCTGCAGTATTTGAGAGTCGTAACAAAGACAATAGCTGTAGCTAAAGTGTATTAAATACAAACTGCTAACAATGCAATTATCGGTTTTTACCCACTCTAATACGTACACGTCTGCAGAATTTGACCTCGGGTAATTTTACATGTAACACTTGATGATAATTTAAACCTGTGTGGTTTACACGCGACAGTTGTGTTAGAATTATTTGACTGTTAGAATTGAGGTCGCTGAACCGTGGATTTTGATTAAAAAGGGTGAACAAACTCCATAAACGAAAGCTATATTATCAAACAAAGGGGAAATTAGCAATGTTTTCAAAAGTTTTCAGCTGCCTCAGAAACATCATGGGAAAAGGACGAATTTAATCTGAGTTAGCAGATTATCACTGTATGCGAATTAATTTCAGTTATGCAACGCCGATTTTTCCCTCCATCTACCCTCTACCCCTTCAGTTAACCCTTTCCCGCATCTCAATCTTCTCAATATGAAAAAGAAACAAAAGATAAAACAAAGGGTTAATCAAGACGAGTGTGTTTTCACATAACCTGGGGCCTTTTGTGACCGGACAAAACCGGTTTATGTATTCCCCAGTAAATCTCTTTAGATAAAACAAATTAAAACTAGTTGGACATCATTGTATGTTCAAATAATGTAAACAAAAAGCTGATGCTCGATCTTGATGACTAAAGGTTATATATCTCGCTTCTTATGATAGTACAATCTATTTAGACTATAAATCAATGCTTACATAAAACTAATTGGACATTATATGAATGTTTTAAACAAAATATTTGATGCTCGATCATGATGACTTGGGTTATATCTCGCTGCTTGTCATAGGGTTTTGACGTGAAAAAAATCAAAAATCTAACTGCGACTTATAAGAGGGTCAATCATCAAACCCTAGACTTTAGGCCTCGAAGTAGGGGGTGCGACTTATAGACGAGGGCGACTTATAACTGAGTATATACGGTAAATGTTTTCAAAGTTGTCTGCTGCAGATTTGTTTGATGTCGGAAAATGTTAAAGGTCATATCAAGTTAACCCTTTCCCTCATATAGACGCTTTCTGACGCCTCTGCAGCAGACGGCTTTTTGAAAACATAGTAACAAAAGAAGAAATTGCACAAAACGTGCAATTTCTCCTTTTGCCACAATGTTTTCCACTTTTTAGCTCGCCTATTCGAAGAAATAGGGGAGCTTATGTTATCACCCCGGCGTTGGCGTTGGCGTTGGCGTCCGCGTTGCCAGCTTGGTCAAACCTTTGCGTGCAAGGCCTTTTCTCAGACACTGTGTATGCTGTTGCTTTGAAACTTCACACACTTATTCAGGATCATTAGGGGACCTTGTATGTCAAGTCCCATAACTCTGGAATGGATTTTGACTGAATTGTGCCCCTTTTTGGACTTAGAAATTTGGTCAAACCTTTGCGTGCAAGGCCTTTTCTCAGACACTGTGTATGCTGTTGCTTTGAAACTTCACACACTTATTCAGGGTCATTAGGGGACCTTGTATGTCAAGTCCCATAACTCTGGAATGGATTTTGACTGAATTGTGCCCCTTTTTCGACTTAGAATTTTGGTCAAACCTTTGCGTGCAAGGCCTTTTCTCAGACACTGTGTATGCTGTTGCTTTGAAACTTCACACACTTATTCAGGATCATTAGGGGACCTTGTATGTCAAGGCCCATAACTCTGGAATGGATTTTGACTGAATTGTGCCCCTTTTTCGACTTAGAATTTTGGTCAAACCTTTGCGTGCAAGGCCTTTTCTCAGACACTGTGTATACTGTTGCTTTGAAACTTCACACACTTATTCAGGATCATTAGGGGACCTTGTATGTCAAGTCCCATAACTCTGGAATGGATTTTGACTGAATTGTGCCCCTTTTTGGACTTAGAAATTTGGTCAAACCTTTGCGTGCAAGGCCTTTTCTCAGACACTGTGTATGCTGTTGCTTTCAAACTTCACACACTTATTCAGGGTCATTAGGGGACCTTGTATGTCAAGTCCCATAACTCTGGAATGGATTTTTTTCAAACATTTGGATTTTTTTCTTTTTCTTTTCTTGTATTTTTCAATTTTGCGTTTAGCTCAACGTTAAAGTTTCGATTTTTTTTTTTTTTCTCAATAAGTACTGGTTCTAGGGCTTTCATATTTTTTGGGGTAAAACATTTGTTTTTTGCTGGATTTTGAAAATTGGGCATAGCTTCTTCATATTTTGTTGGATTAATTTCATTTTTTTTTTTTAATTTTCTTGTATTTTTGAACTTTGAGCATTATTTTTTTATTTTTTATTTTTTTTCTTGAATTTTGGAACTGTGTGTTCAGCTCATTTTTTTTTTTTAAATTTCTTGTATTTTTGAACTTTTTTTTTTTATTATTTCTTGTTTAAAAATAATTGTGTTTAGCTCAATGTTAGAGTTTTGTTTACTTTTTGTCTTTTACACTTGCCTTGATAGTCAAAGCAGGGGACACAGTGAGACATTTAATTACGCGTAATTCTTGTCTTTCTTTTGTAAATTCAATTTCAACTGAATTATTCCACTTTTGGATTTTGGACTTTATACCCATGCTATAACTGTTCTGAAGTAGGCCCTGATAGACGATATCCCTGATAGGCGAGCTATATTGTCCTCCGACAACTCTTGTTGTCATAGGTTATCCATTCAATTATGGAGATTTTCTATTTTTTGACGAAATAGGTACAAAGTCGTCTGCTGCAGAATTGCCGTATGAGGGAAAGGGTTAACAGTTCATTTTAAACCCTCCAAAACTCCCACATACAACAAATCTGCAGCAGACGACTTTGTAAACATCTAGACGAAAACATTGAAAGTCTCTATTATTGAAGGTGTAATTGCTGAAAAAAGTCGAAAACAGTGAGGCAAAAGAAGAAATTGCTCGTTTTGAGCAATTTCTCATTTTGTCACAATGTTTTCAAAGGTCGTCTGCTGCAGAGGCGTCAGAAAGCATCTATATGTTGGAAAGGCTTATACCATGTTGCATGTTTGTGTTATTCAGGCTTGTAAAGAGGCCCAGAGGGATCCCGATTTCTGTATTGTTGCCCGAGTTGAAGCTTTCATTGCCGGTTGGGGCCTGGATGAGGCTTTAAAGAGAGCTGAAGCTTATCGAAATGCAGGTTGGTGACGTATTTTTTGGTATTCTTATCAAACTGTAAATTTGAAGAATTTTGTATAAAGATAGGGTACGTTAATTTACCAGCCATTATAGATTCATTCCCATTTTAAATTTGAAGAAATTTGAATATTCAGAATTTCAAAGTACATGTATTTGTTATAGACTAAATCATATATGGATGGTTCAGCTAATCACTTTTGAAAATTGTGTTAACCCTTTCCCTCATACGACAATTCTGCAGCAGACGACTTTGAACGTATTTTGTCAAAACATAGAAAATCTCCATAATTGAATGGATAACCTATGACAAAAAGAGGAAAACATTGTGGCAAAAGGAGAAATTGCACGTTTTGTGCAATATCTTCTTTTGTCACTATGTTTTCAAAAAGCTGTCTGCTGCAGAGGCGTCAGAAAGCGTCTATATGAGGGAAAGGGTTAATATGTTAAATTAGAATTGGAATTGTATTTCGAATTATGGATTAGAAAAGGCCCAGGACTGCTTTCCAGGAGAGACTAGTATTCTATATCACGTTTGATGACATCGGCTTTGTCTCTTGTAGTTATGTTAGCAAAATATGAAAGCTTAACCCTTTCCCTCGTATAGACGGTTTCTGATGCCTCTGCAGCAGACAGCTTTTTGAAAACATAGTGACAAAAGAAGAAATTGCTCAAAACGAGCAATTTCTCCTTTTGACACAATGTTTTCCACTTTTAGTCATAGGTTATCAATTCAATTATAGAGATTTTTTATGTTTTGACAAAACATGTTCAAAGTTGTCTGCTGCAGTATTGTCGATTGAGGGAAAGGGTTAACCCTTAAATGTATATAAATGAAAGTGTAAAATATTGAATCTGCTGCAGAGGTGTCAGAAAGCATCTATATCTTGGAAAGGTTTATCTTCATAATAATGCTCCCATCTGGCAAGCATTGCTGTCGTGCCACAGCTTTTGTTTCTTGCAGCACTCATTCCTTTGTTTTAGTCATCCACTAGAATTGTTTTGTGTGTTTTACTAATGGTACCAACAACATAGAGTTTTGTAGAGAAAAAAAAGGTCACAATGTAAGACAAAGACCAATTTACAGTTCATTCATCTTTTTTAAACCCTTTCCCACATACATCAAATCTGCAGCAGACGACTTCGAAAACAACTTAGCAAACATACATGTGGAAAATCACTATAAGTAAAAGTATGATTGTTGAATAGAGTTGAATTTCTCCTTTTACCAATGTGTTTTCAAAATGTGTGCTGCAAATGCTTCTATATGTGGGAAATGTTTAAACAAAAGACTTGACTCCACTGCTAAAGATAATTTGTTAAAAGATTGTAAAGTTTCTGTGTTTGTTTTTGTATTATTGGGGTTTTACGCCATGTAAACAGTACTTCAGTTATATCATGGTGACAGATTAATGGTCCCTTTGTGACTTATGACCGGGGGTCAGACAAGAGACATCTGGTCACGGAGTTCCTTAACCCTTTCCCTCATACGACAATTCTGCAGCAGATGACTTTGAACATAGTTTGTCAAAAAATAGAAAATCTCTATAATTAAATGGATTACCTATGACTAAAAGTGGAAAACATTGTGGCAAAAGTAGGAATTGCACGTTTTGTGCAATTTCTTCTTTTGTCACTATGTTTTCAAAAAGCTGTCTGCTGCAGAGGCGTCAGAAAGCGTCTATATGAGGAAAAGGGTTAAAGCCAAGAGGTCTGCACTCTCCCTCTGCGAATTAACCCTTTCCCTGATGATTCTGAAGCAATTTCTCCTTTTGTCACAATGTTTTCGACTCTATTAAACTTTCATTTATAAAGTTTTTTCACATTTTTTCATTTTACACTTTGTAAGTCGTCTGCTGCAGATTGTTGTTTTCATAACAGATGAATTGTCAACATATATAAATTTACGTATTGTAGGAGCAGATGCAATTCTAATGCATAGTAAGAAAAGTGACCCTTCAGACATAGAAGCGTTTATGAAGGCTTGGAATAACCAGGTAGGTTATAAACCCTTCCCCACATACAACACATCTGCTGCAGATGACCTTGAAACATGTAGTTAAAACAATATGGACAGTCTCCATAAATTTAGACCGCCTCGGTGCGGGATGTCACAGGTTTGATCTGTTGAGTATCAATCACTCTGCATCCTTGATACTCAACAAGCACCCATGCAGAGTTGAACATATCATGATAATCAATTTCTCCAATTGCTACAGAGTTAACAAATGCTGTCTGCTTAAAAAGCATCAAAATGCATCTGTATGTTGCAAAGGGTTACAGATATAACACTATCCTAGATATAAGTGATATATATGTCTGATTTGGAAACAACTGAAGGGAAAATCTTGTCAAAACTCAAAATTTGGAAGTTTATTCTTTAGAGAGATTGTATAAAAAGTAAACATTGCTGATTTTGAGCAAATCCTCAAAATTTGGAAGTTTATTTTTAGAGAGATTGTATAAAAAGTAAAAATTGCTGATTTTGAGCAAATCCTCAAAATTTGGAAGTTTATTTTTAGAGAGATTGTATAAAAAGTAAAAATTGCTGATTTTGAGCAAATCCTCAAAATTTGGAAGTTTATTTTTAGAGAGATTGTATAAAAAGTAAAAATTGCTGATTTTGAGCAAATCCTTTCCACAGTAACCTTAACCCTTTCCCTCATACGACAATTCTGCAGCAGACGACTTTGAACATATTTTGTAAAAAAGAAGAAAGTCTCTATAATTGAATGGATAACCTATGACTAAAAGTGGAAAACATTGTGGCAAAAGGAGAAATTGCACGTTTTGTGCAATTTCTTCTTTTGTCACTATGTTTTCGAAAATCTTTCTGCAGCAGAGGCATCAGAAAGCGTCTATATGAGGGAAAGGGTTAACAGTGACCTCAACCTTGGTATCATTCTATGTAAATTTGTCTCAATTTAAGCTTTCTGTCCATGAGCTTTTGGTCACAAGATCTAAAAATCCGTTTAAACTACTGAAATATTTTTCTTTACTTTTTAAGGTATGAGTGAAATAAGCCTAATCTTATTGTGAGTTTCTTAACCCATTACTTCACACAGACGACATTTGACACCTGCCATTGCACATGACTTTTTAAAACATTGCAATAAAAGGTGAAATTGCTCAAAACAAGCAATTTCACCTTTTATTGCAATATTTTCAACTCTTTAGCGATATAAATTTTTCAGTTCTCTAGATAGTTAAAATTGTTTGTCTGATGATTATAAAAGCAGACGACCTTTGAAAAGTCGTGTGAAGTAATGGGTTAACCCATTTTCCATTATACATGTACAAAAAATATTCACCACCCGAAAAACATTGAGGCGAAAATATGATCTACTTTCTATACAGATGCGTACTGATTCTGCATGTAGGAAAAGGTTAACAGAATGAATGCAGGTTTTAACATTTTCTTTAACCCTTTCCCACATACAGACCCTTTCTGACAACTTTGTGGCAAAAGGAGACATTGCTCATGATGACCAATTTCTCCTATTGCCACAATGTTTTTAACTCTATTCAATAATTACAATTACAATTATTAGATATTTCCCATATTTTTGCTTTGACGTTTTCAAAGTTATCTGACAGGTTTGTGGTAAGTTGGAAAGTGTTCAACATTAATTCTATTTCAGGGCCCTGTAGTTATAGTACCAACCAAATACTACAAGACGCCAACTAAGACATTCAGTGATATGGGCGTGTCCATGGTAATCTGGGCCAATCACAACCTTCGAGCTTCCGTCAAGGCCATGCAAGAAACTACTGCTACAATCTATAAGGATCAATCACTTGTGGCTGTGGAACCTAAGGTAAGTAGAGTCAAACATGTGAACAAAGAACACGCTGGCTATAGCAACCACACTTTTAGTTTTCACACTAGTACTCCATACAACATACTTTCAAAGCAACCAGTTACTTTTGTCTAAAGTCGGAAAGACTGTTGACAGAAGATACTGACAAGATTGTGAGCTGTGTAGGTCTTGATCAGACTGCCGATGCACAGGTTGATCTGGATCTAAACTTTTTACGGAAGCCAACTTGTACCTCTTGCCATTGACAGATGCATTTGAGACAAGCAAGTGGAAACAGAAATTTGTGATCAGGAACATAAGAAACAGTCTTCATTTCTGCTTAATCTTATGGTCAGTTGACTGATCCCTTTCTCACATACAACACATATGCAGCAGACCACATCTGGGCAAAAACATGGAAACTCATTTTGAGCAATTTCTCACTTTGTCCCAATGTTTTCATAAGTCGTTTGCTGCATAGGCGTCAGAAAGCATTTGTATGTGGGAAAGGATTAAAACCACTTTTTGCATTCTTTTTTGCAATCAAGATTGAACCTGCAATAATAGTTAATATAACAAATGGTCATCATGAGCAATTTGTAGTCAAAATGCGTCTGCATGTGGAAAAGGGTTTAATTTATACTGATTCTTTATATTATGTGAACATCTATATATTTTTTCGTTCCAGATTGTTTCAGTCAAAGAGATTTTCCGTCTACAGAATGATCAAGAATTAGTGGAAGCTGAGGATAAATATCTCCCAAAACAATAATTACAAAAATGTCAGAACAGAGTTCTAGATAAGAAGTGTATTCCATGTTATTAAATCTTAATTTGAAACCTCCAAACTTTATGATGTGGTGCACAAAAGAATCATGTCACATGAATTAACAAGGGAGATTTTGTGGACAAAGGCATATTTACTTCATATTATCTAGGACTTTGAAAAATATAATATATTTTGTTTTGTATCATCATATTTTATAAAATTTATAATGTTTATAGGATTTTCATTATTTATTAGTGCACACAATATTGGGAGGATTTTATAATGACTTACATTATCAGATAAATTACAAACTGTACATATATATAGATCTAAAGAAAATCCTTTATGCATATAATAAGAACATGGCAGTTAGAACTTACCAGGCATCATTTCATAAATAAAAAATTATGTGTTCAAAACACCTGCAGCAGTCAGTATGACATTTGACCTTTGTGAAGCTTTTTTTTTTTTCTTCAGTTTTTATTTCAAGATATTTTAAAGAAACTTGGTACACATTATGAATAGTAGATGTGCAATACATCCTTTTGGATCATATGGGTTGAGGTTTAATTTACCGTTAAAGTTCTACCTTTATTTTACTTTCAAAGCAGTTTGGGGTAAAACGTTACCTCAGGAACAAAGCTGCACCATCATAGTTTACTGTAATAATCATAGATGTATGTTATTCATTCAGCAGGAATCTGCTGTGGTCAAGTGGTTAGCATCGGGGATTTCGAAACCGGGTGTCCCGGGTTCGATCCCCAGTTGCGGCACTACGGTCATGGTTGTGTGCCCTTGGGATAGGCACATTTTCTTGCCTAGTACTGGTTTGTTTACCTAGGGATCATGAATAAGTGAACTTTCGCTGTGATATAACTGAAATATTGTTGAAAGCGGCGTAAAACCCCAATAAATAAATAAATATATATATTCATCCAGCAACAGAGCAATCATGAAAACATGTGTTTTATCTGATATCTTGAAATGTATAGAAGTAGGTGTATAAAACAGTTAAGTATTAAACCATTTGTGTAAACTCTGTCAGATTGTATTGCTTTTTGTTCATTATTAGCAATTCCTTCTTTTGCTACATCTTTTCCAAAATTTTAGAAAACATCTTCAGTGTAGGCAAAAATATGCAAAACTCTAAAAATCAGAGTATAACTATTTCATAGAGATAAATATATTATGGAAAAAATGCCAATATCTCTTTATGAACAATTATTCCCTTTTGCCACAATGTTTTCAAATATTCCTGCTGCAGATGCATCAAATTCATCAACTTGGTGTAAATGGTTAATACTGATTAGATTGTAAAATTGGTGTATAGATCTACTCTTTAAAAGAGTAAATGTTTTATGAAGATACAGACCAAGTTGCATACAGTAATTTTCCTTATGATGGCACAGCAACCATAACCATTCTTCTGAAACTTGATATACGACTTTATTTATGCATGTACATTTTCCGGTGGAAATACATGCAGATCGACATGCACAGTTCAGACACGACGGATTAAAATTCCGTAAAATACAAGATTGTGACGTCAGACAGTGCACGGACTACTTTCAGCGAGTTCGTAGTAAAATATGCAGACAACCAGTACTATTAAGGAAAATTGTTTCTATTTTATGTATCAAAAACCTAGTGTCAAATTAGATTATGTTGTTATTTTCTCCCACAAAACAATGGAAATTTAATTTGATAATGTTATTGGGCCGAACCTCCGCATTAGCATACTTTCTAGGGGCGTCGTGGCCTAAGTATTGTAGTAAATATTCATCCGCCATTCATCTTTTCATTTCAAGATTACAAAATTGTATCCCCAATAAAAAATATATTGAATCTGTATATTTGTTAGTTTTTTTCGCTCTTCATAGATCGTAGGTATATAATAAAAGGAATATTACGTTGCGGGAGCGATAAATGTGTTTGTATTGCACGACTCGTAGCGTGTGAAAATCTATATCTTACTCGACCTTTGGTCTCGTAAGAATTAGATATCGATTTCCACGCTACTTGTAGTGCAATACAAACCCTTTTATCACTCCCGCAACGTAATATTCCGTATTTATGAAAAACTGCAAAGATTTTGGATCGGATTATATTGAGGTGCAGGCTGATCTGAGTCCGAAACTATAAAACACTGAAAACATTCTCAGTGCTCAGAAATGAACTCCATGCTCCATCCATATAAAGCTCCAAAACTATAAAAGTTGAATCTGTGCTCAGAATTTGCGCTTAAGTGTCTGATTGGTCAGAAGTAAATTCATTGTTCAATTTCACCAATAAGATACTTTAGCACAAATTCTGAGCACAGATTAAACTGTTATAGTATTGGAGCCTGGTTTTACATTAATCACAAAGAACAGTTTCACATTCATTTGACTCATGAATTGTCCTGATTGTTTGACACCTCATGTTGAGGCTAGATACTGATAGCTGCATGTTCGGTTTTGGATAAGCATATGTACCGTATTTACATAGTCGGTAATAACAGCTTGTAATAGTACATGTATATGCATATTAATCCTTTCCCACATAAAGACGCTTTCTGAAGACTCAGCAGAAGACTAGTTTGAAAACATTGTGGCAAAATAATAAATTGCTCATAATGAGCAATTTCTCCTTTCGCCACAATGTTTTCAACTCTTTTCAATAGTCATTTCGTATATAGAGATTTTTAGCTCACCAGAGCACGAAGTGCTCAAGGTGTTTTTGTGATCGCCTTTTGTCCGTTGTTTGTCGTTCGTCGTCCGTATTTGCTTGTTAACCCTCTAGAGGCAACATTTTGCATCTAATCTTTCTTGACCTTGGCGTTGCACACCCATGCGCGATACAAATCACCATTTTTGTTTTCAGAAATAAATTTAATCAACGAAATATCATTGTCGATGGTGCATGTACAGTGCAGACAATCACCGACCTTCAAGTGTGACGTCATCAGATATCACGGGAGATCATTTCTAAGGGACATAAGCGAGTACACGTTTCACGCCTATAAATTTCCGGGGAAATAGAAAAGCAAATAATAACCTTTTTTTAAAGATGTTTTTAACAAATTGTTTAAAAAATGCTTTTGTAAGTTGAAAAACTGTTGATTTAAATAAAAAATCGGGGGAAATTGAGAACTTCCATATTTGACCTTTAATTAACAACCACTTGGCCAATTTGGTTGAAACTTCATAGGAAGCATCCTTTCAATGTCCTCTCTTAAATTCCTTCAAATTTTTGTGATCCATCCATAATTCTGGTTTCCATGGCAACCAAAAGACAAAAATAGTGAAAACTTAAAAAATCTTCTTCTCCAAAAGTGTCAGGCCGATTTTCAAATAATTTTGTAGAAATGTTCCTTGGGTGACCCTTTATTAGAGGACCTGTTTATTAGATTCCTTCAAGAAATGTTGCTTGGGTGAAAAACATGGCCGCCAGGGGGGCGGGGCTATTTTGCCTTATATAGATAGCTATAGTGAAAACTTAAAAAATCTTCTTCTCCTAAAGTGTTCAGCCGATTTTCAAATAATTTTGTAGAAATGTTCATTGGGTGACCCTCTATCTGATTCCTTCAAGCCATGTTGATTGGTAAAAAAACCATGGCCGCCATAGGGCGGGGCTATTTTGCCTATATGGCTAAAGAGAACTTTAAAAATCTTCTTCTCCGAAAGTGTTCAGCCGATTTTCAAATAATTTTGTAGAAATGTTCATTGGGTGACCCTCTATCAGATTCCTTCAAGCCATGTTGATTGGTAAAAAAACATGGCCGCTAGAGGGCGGGGCTATTTTGCCTATATGGCTATAGTGAAAACTTAAAAAATCTTCTTCTCCGAAAGTGTTCAGCCGATTTTCAAATAATTTTTTAGAAATGTTGATTCCTTCAATCCATGTTGATTGGTAAAAAAGCATGGCCGCAAGAGGGCGGGGCTATTTTGCCTTATATGGCTAAAGAGAAAACTTAAAAAATCTTCTTCTCCGAAAGTGTCTGGCTGATATTCAAATAATTATGTAGAAATGTTCCTAGTCTGACCCTCTATCAGATTCCTTCAAGCCATGTTGATTAGTTGAAAAATATGGCTACCAGGGGGTGGGGCTATTTTGCCTTATATGGCTTTAGTGAAAACTTGAAGTATCCTCTCCTCCGAAAGTGTACGGCCAATTTTCAAATAATTTTGAAGAATTATTCCTTAGGTGACACTCTACACGATTCCTTTAAGCCATGGTGGTTTGTAAAAAACATGGCCACCAGGGGGCAGGGCTGTTTGGAGATTTGATTTTTGCCTTATGGCCGTGGAGCGATACTGGCCCTCTTGGGCCTCTTGTTTGTTCAGCTCAGCTTTTTTTTCTGTTTTCTATCAGTCAAGCGTCTGTGCCGTACGCAGTGCTCTTGCTGGCTTGACTATGTTGAAACTTTGTCAGAATGTTTGTCTTAGTGATATCTTGGCCAAGTTCGAATATAGGTCATGTCGGGTCAAAAACTAGGTCACTAGGCCAAATTGAAGGAAAATCTTGTTAACACTCTATAAGCCCGTTTAAACTTGAGCATGTTGAAACTTTGTCAGAAAGCTTGTCTTAGTGATATATTCGCCAAGTTCGAATATGGGTCATGGCGGGTCAAGAACTAGGTCACTAGGCCAAATTTTAGAAATATCTTGTTAACACTCTGGAAGCAGCATTTTTGGCTTGAGCATATTGAAAATATGTCGGAAAATCTGTCTTAGTGATATGTAGGTCAAGTTCGAATATGGGTCATGTCGGGTCAAAAACTAGGTCACAAGGCTAAATTTAAGGAAAATCTTGTTAACACTCTCGAAGCCACATTTTAAACTTGAGCATCTTGAAACTTTATCAGAAAGTTTTTCCTGATGATATCTAGGCCAAGTTCAAATATGGGTCATGTCCTGTCAAAAACTAGGTCACAAGGCCAAATTGTAGAACAATCCAGTTAACACTATAGAGATTGCATTTTTAACTTGAGCAGCTTGAAATATTGTCAGAAAGTTTGTCTTGATGATATTGCCATTGGCGTTGAAAGATATGAGTCTTAAATAGCCCATTCTCAGGTAAGCGATAGCAGGGCCTCAATGCTCTCTTGTTCTTATATTTTTCTAGATCTGTTCAAAGTTGTCTGCTGCAGAATTGTTGTATGTCGAAAAGGGTTAACTGAATACAAAAAACACATGATGACTGATTACAACAGTTATTATGATTCTTAACAAGAATTACGAGTAATTTAACGTCTCGCTGTCCCCTACTTTGACTATCAATGCAAGTGAAAACACTAACACTTTTACTTTTGTGGAAATGTAATAAACAAAATTTAACTTTGAGCTAAATGCAAAGTTTAATAATACAAGAAATTAAAAAAAAAGAAATGAGCTAAACACAAAATTAAACAAAAGGGCCAAGATGGCCTCACCTGAATGAGAGTAAATTAGTAGCAAATATTTAACTGCAAAATGAAATATCTGTGAACATTTGAGTGCATATGAAACTGCAAGGAGTGGACACTGTTAAAGAAATAGCTTATCAGTAAAAGCCATTTGTATCTTGAAATCTAAAAAGAAGTTTAATTAGAATGGAGTTATAAAGTTTTGTTATTTTGCACCTTACCTGATGCCGCATTGCTGCCCTGTTTGTCAACGAAATCAATATGGCTTGAACAGTTTTTGTAAAGTCACTCAAAGAACATTTCTGCCAAATTATCTTGGAATTTGACAAACAGATTATGGAAGAAAGAGTTTGGATATTTTTCTCAATTTCTGATGCCGCAGCAATCAAAGTTCTACACAGAATGTAAGTCTTTGAACAATTTTGAAAGAGGACCATCAAAGGAACATTCCTGTGAAGTTACGTTGACATTGATCGAGTGGAATGGTAGGAGTTGTCATTTGTAGGTAAAAGTTCAATTTACCCCTATTGTGGTTTCTGATGCCTCCTGAATGCCATGTTTTTCAAGCAATCAGTATGCCTTGAACAAACTTTGTAGAGGGTCACCCAAGGATCATTTCTACCGAATTCTATTGAAATCTGACATCTGACATGCAGATTCAGAGAAGATTTTTAAAGTTTGGAAATTTTGCCCCTTTTCTGATGCAAACCAAAGTTCTCAATGGAATTTAAATCTTTGAACAATTTTGAAAGAGGGTCACCAATGGAACATTCCTGTGAAGTTTGGATGAAATTGGTCTGGTGGTTTAGGAGGAGATGATGTTTAAATCTAAAAGTTAACGACGGACGACGGACAAAAAGTGATCAGAATAGCTCACCTTGAGCCTTTGGCTCAGGTGATCTAAAAAATATAAGAAATTCAAAAAAAAAAAATAATACAAATTGATTTGTTGAAGTACATTATTTATGAAATATGTGTGCAAAATTTGAAATCAATCTAACAAAAAATGAGGGAGCTATGATCAAATCTCAAAGTCCACCAAAAACCACCAAACTCATGCTTTTTACCCCAAAAAGAAGGTCACACTGGAGAAGGGTATAAGATGTAACTATAATATCAAATATGAAAGCCCTAGTACCAGTACTTATTCAGAAAAGTTAAAAAAAACCATGTAACTTTAACATTGAGCTAAACGCAAAGAGTTGACGTCGCCGTCGCCAGAAAAGCAACACCTTAACTTCGTCGCAGTGAGACAAAAACTGGCTTACCCCAAAATCGGATACTCAGAGATCGGTATCAATCCCACGCCCTTATGTGAAAAATAACCAGGACACTAAGTCTTGTGCTTTCTTTATGACAATGTTCGTATTGAGTTGACATCCACAATGTCATGATGATTGTTAATAATTGTCTAGATTTGCCATATCATGTAACATTTCAAATAAAATAAACATGTAAAGCTTGTTCATTCGATTTAATTATTATATACTATTCCAAATATTAATCCTTTGATGAAGACGCAGCCGATATCATGTCGTGGTTAAAATGACCTCTCTAGGAGTTTGAGGGGCGCGAGTCCTGGTCTTAGCGAAGAGATTGAGAATTTAGAAGTGGCTTCTCTCCGTGACATAACACAAGAGTATATTTTCAGATTGTGGTTCCATGTTAAATTAGACGGTGCATGAAAAAGCTTACAAAAGTTGGCATTTCTTATCAATCTAGATTGAGAATAATCTGTTCATCTAATCAGTCTCATCAGAATCTATACAAGTTAACAGAAGCTTCTAGCAAGATTATCTTAGTATGTGAACAGTGTAGACATTGATCAGACTGCTGATGCACATGCTGATTTAGATCTATACTGTTCATAAATGCCAACTAGAACTGTTTACCAAGAATGGGCTCAAATTATGTGTAGATAATCAAGAAGCTTTTGAAAGTACCTGCACTTTTAGCTTATTAGAATTATTGGGAACACTATGTGTCTGTTGTCCATCCATCATCAGGCGCCAACCTAGAGCTTCAAACCACATCTTCTTAACTTCTTGGCCAATTTCAATTAAACTTCACAGAAATGTACATTTTGTGCTCCTACTTCAAACAAAGTCAGTGGTCAAAATTCTATGTAGGACACTGGTTGTTGCAGCATCAGAAAATGACAGAACTTTAACGTTGTTGTCCAGGCGCTCTCTTCTTCTACCAGGTTATGGATTAGAAAACATATTAGACCTTTTAGTACACAGAGTAAAAAACTGACAAAACAGCTGTTTATTTACAGGTTAATTGTTTACATGGCTGCTTGTGTTATCTGATCGCTTGAACAGCATGGAGGGTCTTGGTAAGTAGCACAGATGTTGCAATGATTCTCAACAGAGGTTTTGCAACATCTTGGTAACATACCCTGGAGTACTATCTGTTTACTGGTTGGTACGTGAACAAGCGGGCAGCTTTCTTCTGGACCTGTTCCTTGGCATTTTGAAGCAACGGTCGTCAGCGGATTCCGGACTCAATGACTGTGGATGTATATTCAAGATTTGGCCTTACAATGGTGCTGTAGGTTGCGGCTCTTTCATGGTGAGTGCAGTCGGCAAGGTTCCCTCAAGCCTAGCCGAGTTTGCCTTTGCCCTTAGCTACAGCAGTAGTAGTAGTGTCGATGTTTTTTCTCTAGACGGGGGATATGTCTGTATATATGGTAAAATGTCCAAATTTTGTGATACTTGATGTTACAGATTCGGATTACAGTGCACTTTTCTGCATTAAACTTCATTTACTTCAATCTCTCATTTCACAAGGCGGAAAGGTCATTATCTTCTTGGTTTTTGATGAAGCAGAAGAGGAGTCTGTCATCTGTAAAAAGGCGGGTGTCAGAGTCGGTCATACAATCTGGCAGAATGTATGCTAAAAAACCTTACGACAGAGAACTCCCCTGTGGTACGGCTGATAGAGCGTCTGCTTGTGTGGATGTCTTGCCTTCTAGAAGGTCTTGTTACTTCTGAATGGTTGGCTAAAAATGATCCAATCCATTCCAAATGCACCTTCTGAAACCCCGTAATAGAGCAAATTGTGGATAAGATGGCAATGGGGAACATTATCAGAGACCTAATTAGAAATGTATCAAGGACTCTGTAAGGGACGGTCTGATTTCAAGATTATTTTGTATAAATGTTCTAAAGGGTCTATCTACAGAATTATTCAAACAAGAGGGCTGTATCTCTCCCCTGAGAATGTGCTAGTAAATTTTAAGACTTAATCATTAAAGCCATGGTATTTTTTTCATCAAGATAATTTCAACTATTTTAAAATTAGTAGAGAGCAACTGTGTAAAGAAGATTTTTCTCAATATTGGCCTAGTGATCTATTTTTTTACTGGACATAACCGATATTCAACCTTAGTCGTGTTATCATCAAGACATATATATCAATTCTGACAAGATTTCAACATGTTCAAGTAAAAGATGCGGTTTCTAGAGTGTTAACAAGATTTTTCTACAATTTGGCCTAGTGACCTAATTTTTTACCGGACCATATTCGAACTTAGCCTAGATATCATCAAGACAAACATTCTGGTAGAGTTTCAACATGCTAAAGTTAAAAACATAGCTTTAAAAAGATTATCCTTCAATTTGGCCTGGTGATCTAGTTGTTGACTCAACATGACCCATATTTGAACTTGGCCTCGATATCATCAAGACAAACTTTCTGACAAAGTTTCTAGCTGCTCAAGTAATACATGGGGTCTCTATAGTGTTAATTAACAAGATTTTTCTACAAATCGGCCTAGTGACCTTGTGTTTGACCGTACGTACATGCCCCGCATTCCAACTTAGCCTAGATATCATCAACAAAAAACATTCTGACAAAATTTCAAGATGCTTTAGTAAAAATGCGGCTTCCCGATTTCCCCTCAATTTTGGCCTAGTGACATGGTTTTTGACCCGACATGAACCATTTTCAAACTTAGCCTAGATTATAGATATTATCCAGGCAAATATGCTGACAAAGTTTCAATATGCTCAAACCAAAAAGGCAGCATCCAGAGAGTTAACAAGATTTTCATTAATTTAACATATAGTGATCTGGTTTTTAAACAAACATGACCCCTTTCGAATTGGCCTAGAAATCAGCAAGACATACAAACTGAGTAAGTTTCATAAACATTGGATGATAATAGTGGCCACTAGAGTGTTAATAAGCAATTTGTTGATGGCGGACAAACGACGGATAAAAGGGATCACAAAAACTCACATTGAGCAATTCGTGAGCTAACCATCAGGTGACCCTTTTGTTTAATTATAGTAATACTTTACCGTTATTTACCATTCCACCTTTTCCATACCGTAATTCAGACACCGGTTACGAATTCTGTTTCGATTAAGCTTAATTCATCAAAGTTACAGATTATTGTTATTATCCTTATTTCATTATCATAATAATAAATATTATCATTTGTAAATGTTAAAACTGTAATGATATATTTTATGTCGTAATTAAAACTGTTAAAACTGTAATGATATATTTTATGTCGTAATTAAAACTAATTTCTTAATTGATTTACATTTTTGGATGACAGGTCCAGCCTTGAGAATGATCGCTTAGAGAAACCGGTTCAGTCGAATAAGCTAAACAAAAGCGGAAAATCCAAACAAAATGGTAGAAGTCTTATTCAATTTGTTTCTGATTAATTAACACATTGCTAATTCATTGTTATATCAGTCATTGAAGCTTGATGTCTTGTTTTTACTTTAGATTTCATTATATGTGCTTTCCAACACAGATTCTTGTAAAATATTGTATTATGCAATAACCGGATAGACCAATATTTCGGATAGGGTGGGTTTTCTGATAATCGTGGTACTTACATTTTCTGTTTGAAAAATATGATAAAGCATATTAAAATATATATATTATTCTGAATCACTGATTATTTTATGTGTCTTGGTTAATTAAATATCACTAAAAACCACACCCTTTCTAGCGGAAATTTCAAAAATCATTTCCATGTCTGGCAATTTTGAAAAGTGAACTCAAAGACAAGGAATAGAATAAGCTAATCACTTCCTTGATAATTGAGGCTTCATGATTCCATTTTTTTTTTATTGTTGTGTCAGATTTATTCAGGAAATCTAAATGGCACTCCTATCAAACATGGATATAAAACTAGATCATGTTGGTATACCCATTCTCTACTTCTAGATGACATGTATAACAAATAATTCAATAACACAAGTCATGATTAATGTATATTTACAGTATATCCCTTGAGATCATTTTTTCATTGTCGTAACATTTCAGAAAACCTTTTAAATTTTTGGTTCCCTATATTTATTATTCAAACCTGGATCTTTCTTGAATAACCCTAATATTTAGGGTAGATGGAAGCAGTCTTCCAAATTAGCAGTGGTCTTATGTTCCCTGGCTAGTAACTTTAATTTGGAAACAGTAAATAATTAGCTGTCGCCAGTGTAAATTAACATGTAATTACAACATACTAAAACATTTAAGATCTTTTGACTAGTGAATTTTTCAAAGTTAATTTCAATGACTGTGGAAGGTGCCAGGGCTCCGAAATATTGAAATCTCAATCGGTCTGGGTGAAATTTTTGCCCCCACCCCCACTTTTGTTTTTCAAAAATATGAAATTGGAACACTTTTAAATAAAGATACACAAACTTGTTTATTTTAGGTTACCTTGCATAGCAGTGTCATAGCTCGATATTGTCATTGTAGAAGTCCTTTACAAATCATAATTTTTCAAAATTTGCAGACGCATATTACCATGCATATTTACATTGCTTGTTCATACTTATAAATGTTCGACCAGTCCTCCAATACAGTACTTACTCAGTGTTCCCACTCACGTTAAATCTTACTTAAATTACGTAAACAAATTCACTTTAGCGCATGTATTTTAGGCCGTATGCGAGATCACACGTAAGAAGATTCGCGGCCGAAAAGCATACTTTATATTCATTAATTTGTGTTGCCGAATATGATATCTAACCGAAATAACTATATATATTATTCATACAAAAAGTATAGGTGGTCGGTGATATTTTGTTAAATTCTTTTCTACCTATTTCGTCTTGTCAATTTAACTGCGTGTTGAAAGAAAACAATATGGTACACATGATTTTTTGCTGATTACATGCATATTTTTGAGATTAAATTAAAGCAAGTTTCTAGAAAATGATTGGTCACACACAGAGCATACAATTCTCTTATAAAATTTACTGTTCTGTTTGTACGAGGGGAGGAAGCCCCACAACTAAGCTTTCCTTTTTTCTCTTTACCATTTCAACAAAGTATCAAAAGATAAATGAACATTTGTTTTTATTTCTGGCCGTGCATTATAAATACACGGTGAAACTCTTTGAGTAATAAAACATCGAATTCTATTTCTAATTAATGACTTAAAACATTTCCATTTATATTTATAATTAAAGCACCTTTAATGTTGCATAATTGTTTGAAACAGTGTAGATAATTTGTAACAGTTCGAAAATTACAAATCAATTAGCCGTTCAGACTGGACTGGGACCGATTAAAAGATTTAAACCATGCATTATCTATCAAACCGAAGGGAGCAATTACATAACACGATTGTCACACACTCCTGGGCCAATTATTGGACAGCTTATCTTAATTACGTCAGGGTAAGTGACTCACTCGAAGGGTAACCGATGTTTGGAAACAATGACCGTGTGTACTGTCTGTCGGATTTTTTGGTTTTTCATTTACATAGTGATATATAGAGTAGGTATTGGAGATATTTTATAACTATATATATTATTCATACAAAAATTTAAACATATGGACTGATTTTTGTTACAAGTTTTAGGAATGAAAACGGTCTGGCGATATACAAACTTGTCCAAACCGGCAGAATTTCGGTCTTCCGTAGCCCTGTTGTTGCAACATATAAATAATAAACATTTGTAAAGCAATACATATAGTATAGTTTCAGTAGATTACATGTGATATAGAATATAAGAGAAAAGTGTAATTAGTATAAAATAAATATTAATAGCTACAAGTAGACTAAACTTAGATAGGTTTATTTTTGAATTGAAAAAGCACCATCTATGGTACAGTTTTAGATTCACGTTTAGTATTGGCCATATAGACGTAATTACTAAGATTTTTTAATATACTTAATTTATCATTGTGTCACCTGCGTAGCATGGTAGGCACTTAGGTTTTTTTGTTTTTTTCGTCTGGCGTCTGTCTGTCTGTTCGTACAGGTGGCCGAGTACTTGTGGGGTGTGGTGTTTTCCGAAAGCCCACCCACCACCCTTATAAAGACACTTAGATAAATAGTTTATTTTATTTTTTATAACGGGTATCTCATTTGCATATTTATGTTATTCATTCCATAAAAGGGGGTTAATTACGGAATGAATTGCATGCTTGTGGGGTGCACCCCACAAAAAAACATCAAAGGAAATAACCCCACAAATACACACCATCAGTACGTCCGTCTGTCTGTCATCACACTTTTCCATCCGTCTGTCTGTCGTCACACTTTTTTGTCACGTTTTCAAATAACTTTTTTTCTACTCAAAGGATTACATTGAAACTTCTGACAAATGTTTATATCAATGTGTATGATGGGTTCACAAAAGGGGGATAATCCAATTTTTTTTTTTATATCAGATATTTGCCCCTTTTCTATCAAAAAATAAAAATTTCTGACAAGGCCCCGGCAGGTGACACACGTGCTCCGGGGAGCACTCCATTCTAGTTTTTCATTAATTGTTTAAATTATCTAGCCATGGCCAAATTTGATAATATTTTGGAAGTAAATTGGTTCTTAGTTGATGATTCATAGGACATATAAGTATAAAATGATAATCATTCTCGATAACGCAAGTTGCACATTTTACATAATCTTTTTTCCCTAGGGATGTTATTATATCGTCCTTCCTCAATTAATAAATGGTGAGATGTACATAATGATCTTAGTCTTGTCATTGCAATTCTGTTATTATTGTTATTACACAATTGAGATATTTTTCAGTGTAACTCTCTTTTATTTGTCCAATAACAAGCTCAACGTCAGAATTTGTAATGTCTGATTTCCTTTGCATATATATATGATAAACCGAGACTAACCAGTAAATGGTTTATATACCATATAAGACCTTAGGTAAGTTAACTGTATGTAAATTAAACTGAATTATATAATTTGGATTGAATGTTTGCCTCAATACGATGACGGTAGGTGATCAATGGTCTATAGTCATAATGTCTTTAAATGGTGAACAATTAACTTTACTAGCATAATTACCATCAATTAAACCTGGGATTCTATGACTATTTATTTATAAATAAGCTCTTCTTTTGAGTATCTACAACCTACAGTTGATGAGTGTAATAATTGAGAAAAAAAGGAATGAAAACCAAGAATAGTCCATATTATCTGGTGCATGGTATACAGCCCTTTTTCCAACACATTCTCACTTATTATCAAGCCAAACCCTATGATACTATGGCCTATGTACTATGGGTACTCAAAAGAATCATCTCATAGAGACAATTCTTTTGAGTACCAACTATATAGCATTAAAGGGACGACCAGACAAATATGGATTTAGAACATGTATGCAAGACAGTCCTTATCTTGAGCTCTGATCTACTGTTTTGTAGAATGACCATGGCGGTGATGATGATGCAGTTGAAGCAAAGAAAAGTAAGCCTGCAGGAGTGCGGGGGAGGAGAGGGTTTTCAAAAAAGAAATCTGCCGAACAAGAGATCAACCGAGAGATATTAGAGTCTTCAGCTGTATACTCAACAAGAGTCACGAAATGTTTCAATGACCTTGTATCTCGTAAACTTGACAATGAACTCAGACATGCACTGGCTGATAATATAACAGGAGGTATTGTTTATAAATGGCAAATCGTTTAACCCTTTTTCCACATACAGGCGCTTTCTGATACCTCTGCAGAAGACAACTTTTGAAAAAATTGTGGCAAGAGGAGAAATTGCTCATAAAGAGCAAATTCTGATTTTGCTACAATGTTTTTCAACTTTGTTCAAGAAATGTCCTGCAAATTATGCCCCAGTCATAGTGTCACATTTTGGCCTCCCAGTTGTGCCCCGTTTCTGATACCCACGATTTAGCAAATTTCAGCGGGATGCCACGCTGTCGCCTCATTGTATTCCCGTTGTGACACAATTTAAAGGTGACAACGAATATCAAAGTCGGGTTATGTCTCTGCCGCCACGCTTTCGCTTCATTGTAGCTACGTTGTTCCATGCTGTGATTCGTTATGCCTCTTACAGCGTATCATAGCATGACACAGCTTGCCAGAACGCGGCACTAGGAATGTGGTAGCAACAAGGCCACAACGTACAATCAGCAAATGCAACAGTATGTATCAACCGGCGGGACGCTCTATGTTTATGTTCTATTACGTTTCTGCTACATGCCTGTTTCGTAATAATACGCTGTACCATGTTTTCGCCACGTTGTAGTACGTTGTGGGGAAACGTGAGCGAATTTTGAACATGTCCAAAATTAAAATTTCCAGTTTATATTTTGTTACATATGTCTGTCTTTCTTCACCCTGTCATGCTTACATCTACTTTTGATTGTTTGAAATTTTAAAAAACATTTAATAACGTTTGATCCTTTTGCTCTATTTCCCTATTCATTTTCAAAATTTATTTACTTTTGAAAAGGGAAGAGAGCATTCTATTTTGGAAACAGCCTAGAAAGTTTGATAGTATTACGTCAGACTCGGGCCATTTAACAGTGTAAATGTGACTAATTAACCCTTTCCCTCATATAGACGCTTTCTGACGCCTCTGCAGCAGTCGGCTTTTTGAAAACATAGTGACACATTGTTTTCCACTTTTAGTCATAGGTTATCCATTCAATTTATAGAGATTTCCTATTTTTTGACAAAATATGTTCAGTCGTCTGCTGCAGAATTGTCGTATCAGGGAAAGGGTTAAATGCCTTTGAACACATCTAGGCAAAAATATAAAAAAAAAATGTCTTTACAGTGAAAATGGAAGTGTTATTATTGAATAGGGTTGAAAACATTGTGGCCAAAGGTGTAATTGCTCATTATGAGCAATTTGTCCTTTTGTTTTCAAACGTTTTCTGCTGCAAAGGCTTCTTGATTTTAGCTCACCTGTGCACTAAGTGCTAAAGGTGAGTTATTGTGATCGCCTTTTGTCCGTTGCCATCATCCGTTAATATCTTCTCCTCTGTAACTAGTGGGTCAATTGTGATGAAACTTCATGGAAAACATCCTCTCAATGTCCTCACCAGAATTCCTTCAAATGTTTGGAATCCATGCAGAATTCTGGTTTCCATGGCAACCAAACGAAAAAATATTAAAAAAAATTCTTCTCCTTAACTGGTTGGCCAATTTTCAAATAATGTTCTACAAATGTTCCTTGGATGACCCTCTATCAGATTCCTTCAAGTCATGTTGATTGGTCTAAAAACATGGCTGCCAGGGGGCGGGACTTTTTTGCCTTTTACATGCTAAAGTGGAAACTTCTTCCCCAAAAGTGTAAGGCCAATTTTCAAATAATGTTGTAGAAATGTTCCTAGGGTGACCCTCTATCAGATTTCTTCAAGCCATGTTGATTGGTCGAAAACTATGGCCACCAAGGGGCGGGGCTTATATGGCTAAAGTGAAAATAAATAAAAATCGGGTGAGCGATCCAGGGCCATCATGGCCCTCTTGTTTTATGGGAAAGGGTTATTGGAACACCTGTGGCCGGCATGTAGCTTCAACAACTGTGTTCTGGTTCTGCTTATGACTTATTTTTAGCTCCACTGGCTGAAAGCCAGTCGAGCTTATGTCATGGCGAATTGTCCGTCGTGCGTCCGTGCGTGCGTGCGTAAACCTTTTCCTTTAAATGACTTCTTCTCACTAACCACTTGGCCAATTTGGTTGAAACTTCATAGGAAGCATCCTCTCAATGTCCTCTCTTAAATTCCTTCAATTTTTTTTGATCCATCCATAATTCTGGTTTCCATGGCAACCAAAAGAAAAAAATAGTGAAAACTTAAAAAATCTTCTTCTCTGAAAGTGTCAGGCCGATTTTCAAATAATTTTGTAGAAATGTTCCTTGGCTGACCCTTTATTAGATTCCTTCAAGAAATGTTGATTGGTCGAAAAACATGGTCGCCAGAGGGGCGGGGCTATTTTGCCTTATATGACCATAGTGAAAACTTAAAAAATCTTCTTCTCCGAAAGTGTTCAGCCGATTTTCAAATAATTTTGTAGAAATGTTCATTGGGTGACCCTCTATCAGATTCCTTCAAGCCATGTTGATTGGTCGAAAAATATGGCCGCTAGAGGGCGGGGCTATTTTGCTCTATATGACCATAGTTAAAATTTAAAAAATCTTCTTCTCCGAAAGTGTTGAGCAGATTTTCAAATAATTTTGTAGAAATGTTCTTTGGGTGACCCTCTATCAGATTCCTTCAAGCCATGTTGATTGGTTCAAAAATATGGCCGCCATGGGGTGGGGCTATTTTGCCTTATATGGCTATTGTGAAAACTTAAAAAATCTTCTCCTCCGAAAGTGTCAGGCCGATTTTCAAATAATTTTGCAGAAACATTCCTTGGGTCACACTCTACAAGATTCCTTTAAGCCATGGTGGTTGGTAAAAAATATGGCCACTAGGGGGCAGGGCTGTTTGGAGATTTGATTTTTGCCTTATGGCCGTGGAGCGATACTGGCCCTCTTGGGCCTCTTGTTCTTCTTGCCACAATGTTTTCAATAGTCTACTGCTGCAGACAAGACAAAATGTGTCTGCATGTGGGAAAAGGTTAAATTATCATATGAGACAGATGAGGTGAACCATGATTTTCTTTGTATTTTGTTTATTCAAAATTTGTCTTATCTTGTTGTGTTTTTTAGTGTTTTCTTTGAAAACGTTATGACTAAAAAATATGTTACATCTGGAACATTAATGTTAATTTTGATTCCTAGTTGAAAACATTATGAAAAAGGGAGAAATTCCTTGTTTTGGACAATTTACTCTTTTGCCATAAATAGTCAAACAGACGTCTGCTTTATATAGCTTCAAAAGGGGAAATTGCTCATCATGGGCAATTTCTTCCTGCTACATTTATGTAAAAAGTCTGCGGGAATGGTTGAAATATAAACAATTTAGAAACAGTGTTTTTTTTTGTACTATAATTGCTGACACTGTCTTATCTGACAGATATAGAGGAAGATATTCTTTGTCCTACAAAAGCTGAAAATGCTGGTAAACTCAGGAAACATAAACAAAAGTCAACATATACTGAGCAATATGAGGAGCTGGTTGTGCAGTCTGATGATGAAGAGAATGATAAGAACACACTGTAAGTCTTGCCTCTGTTTTACCCTTGACCACTCAAGACAAATCTGCAGCAGACAACTGTTAACCCTTTCCCCCATATAGACGCTTTCTGACGCCTCTGCAGCAGACGGCTTTTTGAAAACATAGTGACAAAAGAAGAAATTGCACAGAACGTGCAATTTCTGCTTTTGCCACAATGTTTTCCACTTTTTGTCATAGGTTATCCATTCAATTATGGAGATTTTCTATGTTTTGACAAAATACGTTCAAAGTCGTCTGCTGCAGAATTGTCGTATGAGGGAAAGGGTTAAGAAGACATCTAGGTAACATTATAGATGATCTCTATAAACGAAATGGAGTTGAAAACATAGTGGCATATGAATGAATTGCTCATTATTAGCAATGTCTCCTTTTAGCATAATGCTTGCAAAAGTCTTCCATTACAAAATTATCATCCATTATTCTACAAAATATGTCTACATTTGAGATTTTTGTTTGTTATTACAACATCTGCGTGCTGGATACATTTTTTGCTTTTTCAGTCTCTGTAACTGTTTATGACCCTTTCCTATGTACAGCAAATCTGCAGAAGACAACTTTGATAACATTTTGGCAATTCTAAGAAAGATCTCTGTAAATGAAAGTATAATAATTTATTAGAGTTGAAAACATTGTGACTTAAGGAGAAACTGCACCTGTCCTTATAAACAATTTCTCCTTTTGTCACAGTTTTGAAACGTCCTTGCTACAGAGGCGTCAAATAACGTCTTTATGTGGGAAATGGTTAGTCATCTGCATTGTGAACATTTTAGGATCAATGGTCGTATGTTGAAAAAGGAAACTTCTCACTAAAACTGATTAGAAAAACAGAGTGAGTTAAGGAGAAATGACTCATTTTGAGCAATAACTCTCTCTTTCTCAGAAATGTTTCAGGAAATCTTCTGCTGCAAAATTGTCAAGTCATCTGTATCAGATTCTGTGAAATGTTAATATTCCCACTTATTGCATACTTTCATATTGTCCCGTTCACTTTGTATTGAAGAAAGTGGTCATGATTTTTCGATCATGACCGCTGTCAAGGAGTGATCATGACCGTAGATAAGGACGTGCGAAAATTCTGCATAATTAACATGCTAGGGACTACTTTTGTTATGTAAACAAACATAGCTGACCTAAATATCATTGTTAAACCTCACGGGACTTTGTAATGTTAAATTCTAATATATTGATCATGGACAATTTCTTACTGTCTCATGCTAACAGTACGTTTTTGACATGAAAACAGTCTAAAACGCGCGTCTAAAATGTTGGTTATGCACGTGCATGACGTCATTTAAAAAAATTACGTCACCGTTATAATTCAAACGGCATTTGCACAAAAATTACTACTTATGTAAACAAACAGTTTGTTTCTAATTCGGAAGCAGATTTATATCAACTCTAGATAATAAAAAAAACCTCCATAACGTAAAGCAAATGGTAAACAATATGAAAGTATGCAATAAAAAGGTTATTGACCCTGAACTGTGAAATCATCGTTGGACCTCGTTCTTTGGCGAACGTAACCTCGCAAGCTCGGCAACGTCAACCAAATAACTCGTCCAACGATGATTTCACAGTAGAGGGTCAATAACCTATAATACAAAATATCTGCAGCAGACGACTTTGTAAATATAATGGCAAAAAGATAAACAATCTCCATAGAAAATAGCTTTATTGTTAACCCTTTCCCTCATAAAGACGCTTTCTGATGCCTCTGCAGCAGACCGGTTTTTAAAAACATGGCGACAAAAGAAGAAATTACTCCTTTAGTCACCATGTTTTCAACTCGATTCAATTATTGAGTTTCAAATTTATTATGGGAAAGGATTAAGATGGTGTTTTGTTTTTACAGAAATGATACGGTGGAGTGTGATATGAACAACAGTGCAATAAAGTCCAGATCTCCCACACCACCACCTGCCCCCCCAGATGTTATAAATGTAGTACGACGAAAAAGGAGAGTGAAGCCAAATATTAAGAAGGCAATGGCGTAAGTCTAAAATTTGTTTCAAATAAAAGTCTTGTTTCATGCATCTTAATTTGATATTTTAAAAATGCCTATGTTTGTGTTGTACTACTTCGGTGGTGTTGTGGGAGAGGGTCCGGTCCGCCTTAGGTGCAGGAGATCACAGGTTTGATCCCCGGCCAGGTCATGCCAAAGACTTTAAAAATGGTAGTAATGGCTGTCCTCCTTGGCACACAGCGTTGCAGGGTTAGCATTAAGACTGACTGACTGGTTTAAGGATAAATGTACAAGTAGTTCTGCTAACTTACCCAGGAAACGCCATGATATCACTGAAAAATTGTTGAAAACAGCATAAAACACCAAGCAATCAATCAATCAATTGTTAGTGTTGTTTGCCAGTGCCTACATGGCTGGTTTACTGTCAGGGGTCTCTTCTCTGGCATCTGTTCTGTCTGTCCATTATTCTTTGATTTTGGTTAAAAGTTTTAATTAATATTGGCAGGGGGCACCAGTGATCTCTTAACCTTTTTCCCTCTTGCAGACACATTTTATCTTAGAACCATATGCAGCTGACGACTTTAGAAAACATTTTAGCAAAAGGAGGAACTGAGAAGTTGCTCTTGAATACCAAATTTCCTTTTTTTAGCTTGTCTGTTTTTTGAAGAAAAAAAGTTGGGAAATTGTGAAACCCTTGGCGTCGTCTTGTCAGCTGCTGCGGGGTCTGCGTCCTCACAAAATTTTAACCTTACCTCATAACTCAAAAAACGTTGAATATTTTCAAATGAAACTTGGTACACATGTTCCTAGGAACAATACACATGTATACATATGCCAAGTCATAGAACACTGGCTTTAATTATTATTCAGTAATGCCCCTTTTTCGACTTTCAGACACTGCTGCAGCAGATGACTTTTTAAAACATTGTTGCAAAAAGGGACATTGTTCATTATGAGCAATGTCTCCTTTTGCCACAATGTTTTCAACTTGATTCAATAATTAAACATTCATTTGTAGATGATTTTATTTTTTTCTGGTAAAGCATTAACAAGTGACGAAACATGTTGATTGACCCCTGTTTTGTCTAACTTTCAGATCACTTACAAAGAGTTTGTCGGCAGCAGAAAGCCAATTAAAGGAATCAAATCAAACAACACCTGGAAGAAATGTTTGTGTGATAGAGGACGAAGAAGATATTACAGTCAGGGTGGATATAATGGGAAAAATAAACCGATTTTTACTACAAATTGTAAGAACCTTTTATTTGCCAATTCCCATATACATGTATATAGACATTGACATAACTGCTTTTGGTGAAAAATATTTGTTTACTATGAGCATTTTCTTCTTTTCCCACTATATTTGTGCATATTATCCTTAACAAAAGAGGCAAGGTCATTGATATCAGCAAAACATAGTATCATTGTGAGCATCTACTGAAAGCATCAGTTAGATTATCAATACTTTTTTTTAATTTGTTGAGTTTATATAGATCTATTAGACAGTCATATTTATGGAAGGCGAAGACATTTTTGAGCACTTTCTTCTTCTGCAACAGTGCTTTTAAAAGTTGTCTGCTGCAGAGGCGTTAGAAAGCAATTGTTTGTGCAAAAGGGTTAATAACGGTAAAAACGTAATAAAAATAATCTATATACTTCAAACAGGAACAACCATTCTCAGAATTAGTGAACCAAATTGCTGCCAAGGAGAAAGTAGACCCTAAAAATGTTATGATTGTATACAATGATAGAACAATTCGACCCACTGACAGCCCCACATCCATTGGCTTTCACACAGTGGATATTATTAGTAAGTAGGTTGCATAGAAACCTATGCATTGATTATGATGTCTTTAACCCTTTCCCACATACAACAAATCTGCAGCAGATGACTTTGAAAACGTCGAGGCAAAAGCACAGAAAATCCCTTTAAATGAAACGGCAATAATTGAATAGAATTGAAAACATGGTGACAAAAGGAGAAATTGCTCGTATTGAGCAATTTCTTCTTTTGTTGCCATGTTTTCAAAAAAACGTCTGCTGCAGAGGCATCAGAAAGCATCTATATGAGGTAAAGGGTTAAGTGAAACAACAATAATTGAATAGAATTGAAAACATGGTGACAAAAGGAGAAATTGCTTGTATTGAACAATTTCTTCTTTTGTTGCTATGTTTTCAAAAATCAGTCTATATGAGGCAAAGGGTTAAGTGTTTGAGTAGTTTGGTATAAACTAACCCTTTCCCACATACAAAACATCTGCAGCAGATGACATTTTAAAACATCTATAAAATATTGTGGAATATCTCTATCAATTCAAGTAGAGTTATTGAATAAAGGTGAACACCTTATGTAAAATGAACATACTGCTTAGTAAAAGTTTAAAAGTTGCCTGCTTCAAATATATCCGATGCAGATTAGCAATTTACCTTTTGTTACAATGTTTGCAATTCTATTTAATAAATATACTTTATTTTACTGAGAGTTTCTAATTCTTCGTAGATGTTTTCAAAGTCATCTACTGTAGATTTATTGAATGTGGGAGAGGGTTAATGCAGGCCTACCCGACTATTCAATGTTCGAGCCAACCTCAAAAACATGATTCAGTACAGAAGTGTTTTAACCCTTTCCCACCTGCAGACGCATTTCGACGCAATAGCAGCAGACGACTTTTTGAAAACATAGTGACAAAAGAAGAAATTGCACAAAACGTGCAATTTCTCCTTTTGCCACAATGTTTTCCACTTTTAGTCATAGGTTATCCATTCAATTATGGAGATTTTCTATGTTTTGATAAAATACGTTCAAAGTCGTCTGCTGCAGAATTGTCGTATGAGGGAAAGGGTTAAACTGTACATGTATTTAGTATTACCTCTCATGCAGAGTACTAGCAAAGAAGGAGTAAACTGGTCTTTTCCAGGCTATATCTCTCTTATGACTTGACCAAATCCTTTGTTGTGGTACTCAAAAGAATCGTCTCAATAAGACGGTTCTTTTGTGTACCAACACCATAGGGTTTGAGGGTCATTTAAGGATTTGGGGCTGTTAACTACTCTTCTTATCTAGAGCCACGTGATATGGCCTTACTGATCACAGCCTTTGAATACAATGCAACTTTATTTTTTTTATGAATTTCTTTTTTTTCTTTTAATATTTTTATTTATTGATTGATTGTTTGTTGTTTTACGCCGATTCCAACACTTTTTCACTGATATCACGTTGTTTTAATTTTTTGTGTACCTGCTTTGACCAGTTTATGCATCGGGATCTTTTTTCTGACAATCTGTACATTCATCTTATCACACCTTCATGGAGTGAAACATATACATTGGCAGGCGGCACATGTGTTCCTTAGACTTTCCTTATTGTTATGCATAGTAATATATATTTTCCAGAATGTCACATAAGAACAAACTGCAATGATTCTTTCAATGACAGTTACAGTTTTGACACAGAAGAGGCAAACTTGATTGAAATAGTTGTGCAGTCAAAGGAATCACGACAAAAAGAAATAATTAAAACACTTCTGGTAAGTTAGCTGGTTAATGCGGGCTTCAAACTTGACAGATCTACAGTTACCTGTTTTAGCTTTTAACCCTTTCCCTCATACGACAATTCTGCAGCAGACGACTTTGAACATATTTTGTCAAAATGGAAAATCTCTATAACTGAATGGATAACCTATGACTAAAAGTGGAAAACATTGTGGTAAAAGGAGAAATTGCTTGTTTTAAGCATTTTCTTCTTTTGTCACTATGTTTTCAAAAAGCCATCTGCTGCAGAGGCGTCAGAAAGCGTCTATATGAGGGGAAGAGATAAACAGTGTGTTTATAAACATAGACAACTGTCTATTCCTCTGCTGTTTAAAAACATTGTGGTGGAAAAAAAACCAATACATGTTATGAAATATATGTCATAACATCATTTATTTTTATGAAGATTACCATAGGTTTCCACTACAGGTACTTTGCTTTTTAGCCACATTAGAGATAAACCGATAGGGTATCAGAAATGTTGCGATTTGTTTCTGGTTCTCAGCACATCTTGTCTTGAAGAAGGAAAACAGGGAACTGATGTGTTACAAGCTGAGTCTGTCTTAATTGAAGATAAGGTTAAAAAATAAGATATTTTCCCACATTGTTTGCTACTTTATATGAATAGCTTCCAATTTTTCAGACATAATGTCTTTTGCCACACAAGATTGAAGATGACTTAACACTTATCATACCAGGTTTACTGATATATAATATCCTTATTTTGTAATGAGGAAAATTTCTAAAACTGCGTTTCAAAAAACAGAGTTGTTACAATTCGTGACAGAGGAAATCTTAGTTTATTACAAGTATGTCACAGCTGCATAATAATCAATTGAGGTCCGCTTGTAAAATAGAAAACATTAAATATGGAAGTCGACATTTTCCCACATACAGCAAATTTACATCAGACTACAATGTACTTCAAAAAAAATCTAGGCAGAAATTTGGAAAATCTCTATCAATGAAGTATACTCATTGTATAGAATTGAAAACCTTAGGGCTAAAGGAGAAATTGCTCACTATGAATACTTTCTACTTTTGCAACAATGCTTTCAAAAATAAGGCAGATCTGTCTAATTGCCTTCTTTATGTGGGAAAGGGTGAAGTGAAAGCTCAATATTGAATGATCCTCTTTTTTACAGGATAGGCCATTGATGTCAGTAATGAAGGAATATTCAGAACGAGTTAAAAAGGACTTGTCATGTATGAAATTCTGGTTCGATGGTGAAATCATTCATGGAAGCAGCCTACCATCAGATTTTGATATGGAGGATGGAGATATTTTAGACATGCAAATTAGTTAAAACAGACCATGAGGAGAGTGATATATATAAGATGTGCAATCTATTTGATCAAAGGCCATTGAGGGATATACAGTTAAGAACACCATGAAATTCACAAAATTTAGCATTTACTTTCAATTGCAATCCGATCTGAACTGTTTTGCTCACTTTCCAATCCATACTTAAAGCGTTCCGTTGCTCCAATCATTCTTATTGCTTTTTCGACGTTCCGTACATTGTGATCATTTTTTAGCTCACCTTTGCATGAAGTGCGTCATGTGTCTTCAACAATTGCAACATTTTATATCAAACCTTGGCCATTTTGAAACAGGGTCATGTGAGGTCAAAAACTATTTCACAAGTTCAAATTGAAGACTAAATCATGTTAACACTCTGGAAGCCTTATTTTCAACGTTTGCATGTTGAAACGTTGTCAGAATTATTGTTTTGATAAAATCTAGGTTAAGTTTTATTGTAAGTCAAGTTCGGTCCTTAACTAGGCAATATTGAAGGAAAATCTAATTAACACTCCAGCAGCTTTAAACTTGTTCAGAATATTTGTCTTGATGATATCTAGACCAAGTTCAAAACTGGGTCATGTGAAGTCAAATTGAAGGAAAATCTTGTTAACAACATGGAGGTCTTATTTTTAACTGTAGCATGTTGGAACATTGTCGGAATAATTGTCTTGATGATATCTAGGCTAAGTTTGGATATGGTGGTTCAAAAGCTAGGACACAAGACTAAATTGAAGGAAAAAAATTGAAAACTCTGATTGCCGTATTTTAGATATGAGCATGTTGAAACTTTGTAAGAATGGGTTTTCTGATGATGTCTTGGCCGAGTTCAAATATAGACCATGATTGGTAAAGAAATAGGTCACTAGGCCAAATTTGAGATTTATTTTTGTTAACACTCTAGAGACAGAATTGTTTGCTTCAGTGCAGTTTTAATGATATTGCGGCCAAGTTTGAATATGGATAATGTTGGGTAAAAAACTAGGTCACTAAGCAAAATTGAAGGAAAACCTTTTTATCACTCTAGAAGCTGTATGTTCAATTTAAGCATGTTAAACAGAATGGGTGTTTTGATGATATATAGGCTAGGTTTGAACATGGTTTTTGTATAATCAAAAACTAGATCACTTGGCTAAGGAGATTGCAAAACTTGTTAACAATCTGATAATAGCTTACCTGACAACAAAATGAGTTACTGTGCTTGCATTTTTAACCTGAGCATGTTGAATTTGTCAGAATAATTGTCTTGATGACGTCGAATATGGGTCATGTTGGGTCAAAAACAAGGTCACTAGGACACATTGCTTACGGTTATTAGTCCCCTATCGGTCTGAGAACGTTTGGTGACTATAGGTTTGCTTGTGTTGATCAATCCATCAGTCCTTCTGTCAGTCAGTCCCAAATGTTTGGCCCGGGCTGTATCTTTAACATGCTTGAATGGATTTTGATAGTATTTCATACAATTATTTTCCATAACAAGATAATGTGTTATGCACATCACCCAGCAACCTACTCTCAAGGTCAAGGTCACAGTTTCGGCTTACACAATATCCTTCCGCAATTTTCAGTCCAGGCTGAACTTCCACATGATTGAATGGAATTTGATATTACTTGACACAATTATGCTCCATAACAAGATGATGTGTCATGCACAACAACCAGACACCTACTCTCAAGGCCAAATTCACAATTTGGGCTCTAACATTCTCAGGCTTTTCTGACATTTCTGGGCTGTGTCTTCCACATGCTTGAATGGATTTTGATATTTCTTCACTCAATTATTCTTCATAGCAAGATGACTCCAAAGGTCAAGGTCAGACTTGAAGGCTTTGTTCCGCAATTTCATGTCTACAACTCTAGAACTTCACACATTAAACAGGACCATAAGAAGACCATGTATGCCAAGGGGCATAAGTCTTGAGTCAGGTTGGACAGAAAACTGCTTTTTTCAATTAAAAAATCATAAAATGTTTGTCCTGTAGGTGACTTTTGTATTGCTTGCACTACTCTATTAACTTGTTTACTCATAGGAGCTATGCAAGGCCATTATGGCCCTCTTGTTTCATAATCTTGTTGAAAAATATAGACTATATACAATTAGGCACATTACACACATGACAAACCATATAATAAATATCGGTAAATTGTTGCAACTGTACAATGATCAAAGTGGTCATATGATTGGATTATTTCAATCATTATGAATATTTCATTCAGAGCGCTAAATTGATCTTAAAGCATTCAAACTTCATTCCGATTGTGCTCGTGATCCAATCCCGGTCCCATCAGATTGTCAATTTTATGATGTTCTTAACTGTACATGTATCAGGCAAGCAAATTATTTGAACCCAGGCCATGAGTGGATATATAACTCATGCAAAGTATTTGAAAACTAACAATGTATGGTTGTTTAAAACATGCAATTAATTTGAACACTGGCAAAAACCAATTCATCAACTGTTTACTTGTTATATTTCGGGGATTGTCTACTTTGAAAATAATTTGTGGAAAAGGTTATCTTTGAAACAGGTATAATTTGGAAAGTTTTGAATTTGTTTTGGCAAAAGAAGAAATAGCGAATTGAATCAATGACACCTGTATGAAGGATTAACCTGTTCCAACATGCAGAAATATTTCAGCAGACGACATTGAAAACATTGTGATAAGAACAAAAATGTCAATAAAAGATAGCTTAATTGTTAAATGAAGCTGAAAACATTGTGGCCAAAGGAGCAATTTCACCTTTGGCCACAAAGTTTTCAAAAGTCGTCTGTTGCTATTGCGTCAAAATACATCAGGTTAACCCATTCCCACATGCAGAAATATTTCACTTGATACCAATATGCACATATTTTTTTAAGCATCTGAAACAGACGTATTTTGCAAACATTATTGCAAAAGGAAAAATTGCTCTGTAAGCAAAATTATCCTTTTGTCCGAAGGTTTTCAACGTTATTTAATAACTGTACTTTCATTTATTTTGATTTTACATATTTTTGCTTTGATGTCTTTCAAAGTTTTCTGTTGCAGATTTGTTGTCTGTGGGATTAAGCATGCTAGTAATAAATGATCTGACATGTATATTGATGTAGACAAAATTCATTCTTTCAATCAAAGAAGTTTTGTGAAAATTGTTCACATTTCTATGAAGATCATTCAATGGTGCTAAATATTTTTATGGAAACGTGGATGAAAACTTTCCTGATAAAAAATTAATTCATGACAATTTTGAATAGTTAATTTGATAGAATTAGATAAGCACAGGTTTAAAAGTTCTCCTGGAAATTCATTGTTTTGTATACCTGTGTTTATCTATTTCTATCATATAAACTATCTTTATTGTCATGAATTAATTTTGTGCACACATATTTAGAGGTCGGTTCTAGGATCATTCAATGGTCTCAAATATGTTTATGGAAACATGGATGAAAACATGGATGAAAACATTACTGATACATGTACTGTCTGATCCTTAAATTGATTACATCAGAAGAAATGTAAATCTTCAGATATGAAAGTGAAATAAAGAAATGGTTCAGATGAGCATTAAATCTTATTTAACCCTTTCCACTATACATACACTTTTTTTATGACACCTCTGCAGCAGGCACTTTTTGAAAACATTGTGGCGAAAGGGGAAATTGCTCATTATGCGCAATTTCTTCCTTGGTCACAATATTTTCAACCCAGATCAATGATAGAACTTTAATTTATAGAGGTTTGCCATACTTTTAAAGTCGTCTGCGGCAGATTTATTGTATGTGGGAAAGGGTTAAACTATCAATTTCCAGGAGATCTTTATACCTGTTTATATCTAATTCTATCATGTAAACTATAAATTTATATTGTCATGAATTAAATTTGTGCACACATCTTTCAAAGTCCGTTCCAGACAAGAGTTTAAGTGAAGATTGTGAAGTGCAAGAACTCAGGGTAATGTAAAAAAGTTGTTTCGTTTATAAGTTTGTAAAGTTTTTGGGAAAATCAATTGACCGCAGATGCTCAACTACATCTATTCATTCCATAGCACTAGAAAATAGGTATAAAAGGCACTTTTGTGAATGTTGGTATAATAGCTATACAGAGCTACATGTACATGTATAATGTCCCTTTCCCACATACAACAAATCTGCAGCAGAATAGAGTAGAAAACATGGTGATATGAGGGAAAGGGTTAAGGCAGGGAGATCTGAACTGATTACTACTGAAGATCTATGCAATCATTCATGAAGGTATCATATCCACCTATTTTCAATTAAGTCGGACGTCGGCAGTCAATTAATTTTCACAATATCTGTGTAAATAAAGAAAACCAAAATCGTTTATTGTCTTCCTTTTACTGCACCACGCAGCCCTTTACTATCAGTAACCTTTTCACCGATATAGATATAGTCGACTATTTAAAACTATTGTGACTTTAACCCTTTCCCTCATATAGACACTTTCTGACGCCTCTGCAGCAGACGGTGCAATTTCTCCTTTTGACACAATGTTTTCCACTTTTAGTCATAGGTTATCCATTCAGTTATGGAGATTTTCTATTCTTTGACAACGTTTGTTCACAGTCGACCGCTGCAGAATTGCGGTAAAAAGAAAAGATCCTAATAATGAACAATTTATCCTTTCCCAACAAGTTTTTCAACTCCATCTATTATAGTTTCATTTATAATATAGATATTTTTCATGATTTTGCCAATTTCTTTTCAAAGTCACCTGCTGTAGATATGTTGTATGAGGGAAAGGGTCAAATGGTAGGATTGAACAAACTTCTATATGAAATGGCAGGGTAATCCTCATGCCAATAGACTCAATTTTAAACACTGGCTACATGAATACAAGTGTTATTTTAACAGAACAAGAGGGCCAAGATGGCCCTAAATCGATCACCTAATTGATAGTAAATTAGTAGCAAATATCTGGGAAAATTTGATCAAGGAGTGCAAATGAAACTGCAAGGAGTGGACACTTATCAAGAAACAGCTTATCAGTAAAGGCCATTTATATCTTGAAATCTAACAAGAACTTTAATAAGAATGGAATTATAAAGTTTTTGTCATTTTGCATCTTTCCTGATGCCGCCTTGCTGCCCTGTTTTTCAACGAAATCAGTATGGCTTCAACAGTTTATTTAGAGTCACTTAAGGAACATTTCTACCAAATTATCTTGCAATCGCACAAGCAGATTATGGAGGAAAGGGTATTTTTCTCACTTTCTGATGCCGCAGCAACCAAAGTTCTCAATGGAATATAAATCTTTGAATAATTTTGAAAGAGGACCACCAAAGGAACATTCCTGTGATGTTTTGTGGAAATTGGTCTATTGGAATGGTAGGAATTGGTTGTCATTTGTAGCTAGAAGTTCAATTTACCCCTTTTGTGATGACACCTGGTTGATATGATTGTGTAACCAATCAAAACGGCTTAAATAAATTAAATAGAGGATCATTACAGTAAGATTCGTATTATATTTTCTTAAAATCAGACAAGCACTTTCATAAAAATGGAATTTTCAAATTTTGTCATTTTGCCCCTTTTCTGATGCCGCCTGACTGCCATGTTTTTCGACCAATCAGTATGGCTTGAACAATTTTTATAGAGGGTCATCTAAGGAACATTTCTACAAAATTATATTTGAATCGGATTCGGAGGAGAAGATTTTTAAAGTTTGGACATTTTGTCCCCTTTCTGAAAAGGAACATTCCTGTGATGTTTGGTGGAAATTGTTCTTGCGGTTCAGGAGGAGATGATGTTTAAACCTAAAAGTTAACGACGGACGACGGACACAAAGTGATCAGAATAGCTCACCTTGAGCCTTTGGCTCTAGGTGATCTAAAAACAAGAGATGAGCCGTTCCACGAGGAAACATTATGGACTCCGCATAATGTATCGACCTAGATCAACCTAGGCTAATCAAGGCCATCATGGGTATAAAAGTATAAAGTAATGATTCCTGAAACAGAAAATACACAGGAGGGGAAAAGTGTCTGCTCGGATTAGCTTGCATGGCATGCTTAGGCTGATCTGGGTTGATACTTTATGAAGATTCCACAATGTTAGTTTTCTCGTGGAATGGCTCAGAAATTGCCAATTGAACCAGTCACTGTGACCTTGGCCTTTGGTTGTATGACCTTAAAATCAATAGGGGTCATCTACTGATATCATGCCAAATTTAAGGATATTAGGCCCAAGAAAGTTGTGTCCAATGTCACTATGACCTTGACCCTTAAAGGGATGACCTCAAAATCAATAGGGATCATCTACTGGTCAAGCCCAACCTCCCTGCTAAGCATTATCAAGTTATCAATGGGACAAGCTTTGGCCTACCAACAGACAGATCAACCAATGTATGAAAAGCAATATACCAACTCTTTTTCAAAGGGGGGCATAAAGAGTATAAAAGTTCCATTTCTGCATAACCTTTTCTTTGTGCATCATTTTTGCTAAGCATAAGAAAGAGTGGTGAAAGCCATTTGCTAATGGTCAAAGAAAATTCTACCAAATTAAACATCTTTATTGAAGTATTATTTCTTTAATGCCATTAAAACATTTACACCGATATTAAGCAAGGTGTCAAAACACATAATAATTTAATCTAATAAAGACAAACAAACGTGGCAAAAGAAGAAAACTGCTCATGATCAACCAATTTCTCTTTGCTGTAACGGTTTGAACTCGAGTCAATAATAGCCCTTTATTTATAGAAATATTCCGGATTTCCACCTAGATCTTTTCAAAAATGCATGCTGCAGATTTATTATATGTGGGATATGGTTAATGTGACTGAGCTGCCATGCAGAGTTGGTTTTCATGTGACAAGGCCCATTTAACCCCAAAAATCTGCAGCAGACGACTTTGAAAATATTAAGTAAAAAATATGGAATATCTATATAAATGAAAGTATAAAAGGTGAATGGTGTTGAAAACATTGTTTGTTGCAAAAGGAGGAATTGCTCATCATGAGCAATTTCTCCTTTTGCCACAGTGTTTTCAAAAGTCGTCTGCTGCACAGGCATCAAAATCCGTCTATATGTGGGAAAAGGGTTAAACTATTGATTTAGGTTTCTTTTGGTTTCGTATTGAACCTATATTTATTTTTATAGAACTTCTTGCTGTTTCTCAAGTCTTCTGTCAGTTTTTGCTGAATCACTTTCAGTGTTGTCGCCATGTTACCAAGGAACAGTATCAAATGGATAGCACTTAACACTATCACCTGAAAATAAACACATATAAATATAGGCATCTTCTTATCCCTTTCCCTCATATAAACGCTTTCGGACGCCTCTGCAGCAGACAGATTTTGAAAACATAGTGACAAAAGAAGAAATTGCACAAAACGTGCAATTTCTCCTTTTGCCACAATGTTTTCCACTTTTAGTCATAGGTTATCCATTCAATTATGGAGATTTTCTATGTTTTGATAAAATATGTTCAAAGTCGTCTGCTGCAGAATTGATGTATTAGGGAAAGGGTTATTTGAATAATTGCTTTTCACTGACTGGTTGTATACTTTTTTTGCATTCAAAGTTTAGTGATTGATTGGAGTTCAACACAGTTTTCAGTTTTATCACAGTTGAACGTTCAAGTAGGCCAAACTTCTCATTAACCCTTTCCCTCATATAGACGCTTTATGACGCCTCTGCAGCAGACAGCTTTTTAAAAACATAGTGACAAAAGATGAAATTGCTCAAAACAAGCAATTTCTCCTTTTAACACAATGTTTTCCACTTTTAGCCATAGGTTATCTATTCAATTATAGAGATTTTCTATTTTTTGACAAAATATGTTCAAATATCGTCTGCTGCAGAATTGTAGTATGAGGGTAAGGGTTAAAGAAATCTTTAAAGATATATAATAGGATACTTTTAAAGGATCTGTAGAATTGGGAAAATTGCACAAATCTGAAAGCATTTTCCGCTTTTACCAAGATGTTCCAAATGTCATATGTTGCCAAAGTGTCTAAATTTGCCTGAACTGGGTTAACCCTTTCCCAAGTTTGACAAATCTGCAGCAGACAACTTTAAAAATATCAAGGGAAACACTTGGAACATTTCTATTAATGAAGGCATCATTATTGAATTGAGTTGAAAACCTTGTGGTAAAAGAAGAAATTGCTCTCTCCTTTAACTACAATGTTTTCAAAGTCGTACGCTGCAGATGCCTGCAAGTGAGACAGGTATAATTAAGCAGAGGCCCATATGAGGAGGTATAAACTGGCCTTGGCCAAACCCTATGCTTTGGTAAGGGAATCATCTCATTGAAGCGATTCTTTTGAATATCCACAACAAAGAATATGAGAGTCCAGTACAGATTTTAAATCATGGAATATGCTCCTTGTCTAAAGTTCTGGATTAACCCTTTCCCACATTCAACAAATCTTCAGCAGACAACTTTGATAACATACCCGAAAAAAATGAAAGTACAATAATTGAACAGAGTTGAAAACATGGTGAGAAGTCATCTGCAGCAAGATTATTTTTAACCTCTTTTTTCCCCCACATACAGCAAATCTGCAGCAGATGACTTTGAGATGATCAAGTCCAAAGTAAAGAAAATCTCTATATTAATATAGTATGATTATTGAATAGTGTTGATAAGTTTGCCACAAGGATTTCAAAACTTCTGCTGCTGAGGCGTCAGAAAGTGTCTGTATGTTTGAAAGTGTTAAGGGATATTGTTAAAAGCAAGGATCTGAATGAATAATAAGATAATACATTTTCCTTAATTATTTTTTATCTAACCTTGATAATAAGTATGCTTCTAGCAAAAGAAATCACCATAAATTGTTTATATATTGTATCGGCTATCCAATCACACTGAACTTGATTTTGTCAGTTGAGTTATTCCAGTAGAAAAAGTTACTTGGAATAGCAATAGAAGCTTCAAACCACCTGATTAACCCATTCCATATACAACAAATATAGGGCATCTTTGGAAACATTGTGGTAAATATACATGTGGGAAATCTCCCTAAATCTAATTGTTGTTATGCATTCAGATAATAATATTGTGGAAAAACGAGATTTTTTTTATTATGAGCAAATTTTCCTCTGTGTCAAAATGTGTTTGCATGTTGTAAAGGGTCGATATCATACCTGCCACTCTTTACACTTGCTGTTATAACTCAGTAAATACAGAACATATGCATTGTATAACTGGAAAAACTGAAAAGAGAAGAAAAAAGCATTAACCCTTTCCTACATGTAGATGAGTTAGGACAGCTATGCAGCAGAAGATTTTTGAAAACGTTCTGGCAAAAGGATAAATTGCTCATAATGAGCATTTACTCCTTTTGCCACAATATTTACATCTCTATCAATAATCAGACTTTCATTTTTAAAGATATTCCTATTTTTAGGCCTTAACCCTTTCCCTCATATAGACGCTTTCTGACGTCTCTGCAGCAGACGACTTGAAAACACTGTGATAAAAGAAGAAATTGCTCAAAACAAGCAATTTCTCCTTTTGGCACAATGTTTTCAACTCTTCTCAGTGATTATTCCTACATTTATGGAGCTTTTCCGTGAATTTGCCTAGATACTTTTAAAGTCATCTGCTGCAGATTTGTCTTATGTGGGAAAGGGTTAATCAATCACCTGAGTGATGGCATAGTAGCAAATTTTAACTGCTTATATTGAAGAAAAATTGAATCAAGAGTGGCAATGAAACTGTAAATAAAGGACACTGTAAATGAAACAGATTATTAATAAGGACATTTGTAATAAGGCATTAAATCTTTGAACAATTTGAAAGAGGTTCACTAAAGGAAGTTTGGTTGATATTACTCCATTTTACCCCTTTTCTGATACCACCTGGTTTTAAGGTTATTCATTCAATCAAAGTGGCTTGAAAAGAAATATTGAAGGAACAGTTCTAGTAAATTATCTTGAAATCAGACAAACACTTTCATACAAACAGAATTTGAAAGTTTTGTCATTTTGACCCGTTTGTAGAATTTTATTTGGTGATTTATATGTCAAGGATAGCATACTTACATAAGCCGTGAACAAAAATGGCAACAAGAAGGCAAGTCCTTTAAACATCCATGACATAAAACCCTCTGAAATACAAGATTAAAATATATTTTTTTTATCCAATATGCTTTGCTCTAGTATCGAAATGAACTTAGATGAACCGTGACAGCGAACCCGCTAGGGACGAATACTTTGAATTACTTCTCTTTGTCTATCGTCTGCCATTTACACAATGGAGCACATTTAAAAGCCTGCAACGTTATTTCTCGAAGCACATCGTTGTAAGTTATGTTGCATATATTATCTGTAAAGTTACCATGATTAGTCTTTGTTACGACATGACATGTACACATTCAATTTGAAGTGTATTTACTTGTATTTTGTTAAGTGAGAAAAGAAGGATGCTTTAGTAAAATTGTTATTCTGTTTATATTTGCATTTTTTCCCAATACAATTTATCTATCACAAACTGATGCATTAAGTTATACTTACTGTGACATCCAGCGTCATGACAATATAATACAAATTTTATACTTTTACAATTGCAATAAACTGAAATATTTGTAGAACTTATTAATTATATGGTAATGATGTTAAAACTTTTTAACCAGTCTTGAATTTATTTCCCCATCTGAAAGAAGACTCATAATTGGTGTTATAGAATAGTAAAAAATTGAGTGATTCAGGAAAAATAATAACTTGGTGATTGTTGGGCTTTCTGCTTTTACCACAAAGTTTTCCTAAGTTGTACAGCAGGGGTCACCAAATTTCAGAATAATCAGGAAAAACGTACCACTTTCACAAGATTTGAAAAGTTCTTCTATAAAGGTTATAAACAACTTCATCAAATTTGTAAAAACCTTACTGATTCTGAGCTCCTTTCCCAAACAGGTTTACAAAATATCTGCGTCCAGAAATGGATTAAATCTTTCCTACATACAAGCGCGATTTGAAGCAGATTTTGTTTCAAACATTGTGTGGCAAAATGAGGCATTGCTCATAATGATTTTTTACTATTGCTTCTATGTTTTCAACTAGTTTTGATAACACCATTTGCCTTTATAGAGACTATTCAAGCTTTTGCCTTGCTATTTTCATAGCCATCTACTGCATATCTGTTGTACATTGTAAAGGATTAAAGACTTTAACTCACCAACAGTGATATCCATATCATGTCTTTGACCCAGGGCTTTTAGTCTATATAAACATCCCCGCTGGTAATAGTATTGTAAAATCTGTGTAAAAGCTGCAATTAAACGGAATTCCGTTTCATTCATGAGGCGGAGACATCAATCACTAACTCTGATGTGTAAAGTGTTATTGTCTGTCTCATTAGTAGGATTTTGGTTTGATTCGCAATCACGTCAGAAAAAAGGCCGACACAATTGTTGAATGAACGCATTGGACACCTTCCAATTACAAACAGTTGTTAATAAATCTTTTCCCCTATAAAAACACTTTCTGACACCTCTGCAGCAGACGACTTTTGAAAAAAAATGTGGCAAAAGGAGAAACTATAATAAGCAACTTCTCCTTTTGCAATGCTTTGAAATCCATTCAATAGTTGTACATTGGTTTATAGAAATTTTTCCACATCATTTTTAAACGTTTTCAAAGTTGTCTGATGCAGATTTATTGCATGTTGGAAAGAGATAAGGCCCCTAAACAACATCTAAATGTCACTCTACATGTACCTTTCCTTCAGACACCACATACACTGTGGAAGTGGCTTCCATCCTCAGTCCTTTGGATTGTGGAGATCACATGACTACAGATGCATCTGTGTAAACTTACCTGTGTTACAAGTAATTTACCCACGGAACACCATGATATAACTGAAGTGCTGTTGAAAGCAGCAAGTCGTATGTAGAGAATTTATGAAATGAATCAATCTCTACCTGCAACTTATGAACAGTTATAAAATGAATTAAGTTCCAGGAAATCAATATAAAGGGTATTGCCAAGTGTGAACAACATCTAGAAATTGCAATTTCTAAGTTGGAAGTCCAAGATTAACCCTTTCTCACATGCAACAAACCTGCAGCTGATAAAGTTGAAAACATTTAGTCAAAAATATGGAAACGCTATAAATTAAAGAAAGTTATTTGATAAAGTTGAAAATATTGTTACAAAAGGAGAAATTGCTCATTGTCCTTTTGCCACAAAGTTTTCAAAAGTCATGTGCTGCAGAGACGTCAGCAAGTGTCTGTAAGTGGGAAAAGGTTAACACTTTTACTACTGGTCTGAGAGCAATTTTGTAAAGCCAATGCCGGCAGAATAGAGCCATGAGAGCAATTTTGTGAAGCCAATGCCAGCGGAATAGAGCCATGAGAGCAATTTTGTGACGCCAATGCCAGCAGAATAGAGCCATGAGAGCAATTTTGTGAAGCCAATGCCAGCAGAATAGAGCCATGAGAGCAATTTTGTGAAGCCAATGCCTGCAGATTATAGCCATGAGAGCAATTTTGTGAAGCCAATGCCAGCAGAATAGAGCCATGAAAGCAATTTTGTGAAGCCAATGCCAGCAGATTAGAGCCATGAGAGCAATTTTGTGAAGCCAATGACAGCCGAATAGAGCCATGAGAGCAATTTTGTGAAGCCAATGTCAGCAGATTATAGCCAGGCCAGTTAATGCATCCACACCCCCTGACCAGGCTCTATACCGTTGGCTGCCAAACTCAAACTTTATCTTGTTATTCATAAAAAATAATATATACTCTTCCAAATGCAAAGGTGGAAAAGTCCATTTTAAACAAGAGATGTCAGAGGACAGCTTGCTAGACTTTTTCGTGCTTGCAAATAAAACAAAACTTTTTTGGGTGCTACAGAAAACATAACCAATCACTTAATCATACTTTTTATAAGCAAAGTTCTTTATAAGTCATTGAAGGGTCATAATTCTAACAAAACACTTTACTGAGTTATACACTCTTGGTCGTTGGTGGAGGTAATGATGGTCAAAAGATATTGTAAGTGTATAAGCTACACTAAAAGTACGGTGGTACGAAAAACCAAAATTTTAGGTCGAAAAAGGGCCATAATTCTAACAAAAACTCTGACAGAGTTATGAACACTTGTCTGTTGATTGAAGTAATGATGGTGAACAAGTGATTTAAGTTTCAAAGCAATATCTATAATGGTTTTGAAAAAAAGTCAAAAAAGGGCCAGAATTCTTACAAAAACCTTGTACTCTTGCCTGTTGATGGAAGTAATGATGGTATAAGTGTTGTAAGTTTCAAAGCAATATCTGTAATGGTTTTGACAAACAAGAGGGCCAAGATGGCCCTAAATCGATCACCTAATGGATAGTAAATTTGTAGCAAATATTTAACTGCAAATATCTGGGAAATTTTGATCAAGGAGTGCAAATGAAACTGCAAGGAGTGGACACTTCTCAAGAAACAGCTTATCAGTAAAGGCCATTTATATCTTGAAATCTAACAAGAACTTTAATAAGAATGGAATTTAAAAGGTTTTGTCATTTTGCACCTTTCCTGATGCCGCCTTGATGCACTGTTTTTCCACGAAATCAATATGGCTTCAACAGGTTTTTGTAGAGGGTCACTTAAGGAACATTTCTACCAAATTATCTTGCAATCGAACAAGCAGATTATGGAGGAAAAGGATTTTAAAATTTGGGCATTTTTCTCACTTTCTGATGCCGCAGCAACAAAAGTTCTCAATGGAATTTAAATCTTTAAACAATTTTGAAAGAGGACCACCAAAGGAACATTCCTGTGATGTTTTGTGGAAATTGGTCTATTGGAATGGTAGGAGTTGGTTGTTATTTGTAGCTTAAAGTTCAATTAACCCCTTTTGTGATGACGCCTGGTTGATATGATTGTGTAACCAATCAAAACGGCTTAAACAAATTAAATAGAGGATCATTAGAGTAAGATTCGTATTATATTTTCTTAAAATCAGACAAACACTTTCATAACAAGAGGGCCATGAGGCCCTGGAATCGCTCACCTGAGAATGGGCTATTTAAGACATAACTCTTTCAGCGCCAATGGCAATATCATCAAGACAAACTTTCTGACAAAATTTCAAGCTCCTCAAGTCAAAACTGTGATCTGTATACAATTTGGCCTAGTGACTTAGTTGTTGACCTGACCTGACCCATATTCGAACTTACCCTAGATATCACTAAGAAAAACATTCTGACAAAGTTTCAACATGCTCAAGCCAAAAGTGTGGCTTCCAGAGTGTTAACAAGATTTTTCTTAAATTTTGCCTAGTGACCTAGTTTTTGACCGGACATGACCCATATTCGAACTTGGCTTAGATATTATCAAGGCAAACTTTTTGACAAAGTTTCATCATGCTCAAGTTTAAAATGTGACTTCCAGAGTGTTAACAAGATTTTCCTTCAATTTGGCCTAGTGACCTATATTTGAACTTGGCCTAGATATTACTAAGACAAACATTCTGACAAAGATTCAACATGCTCAAGCCAAAAATGCGGCTTCCAGAGTGTTAACAAGATTTTTCTTCAATTTGGCCTAGTGACCTAGTTTTTGACCCGACATGACCTATATTCGAACTTGGCCTAGATATCACTAAGACAAACATTCTGACAAAGTTTCAACATGTTCAAGCCAAAAATGCGGCTTCAAGAGTGTTAACAAGATTTTCCTTAAATTTGGCCTAGTGACCTAGTTTTTGACCCAACATGACCCAGTTTCGAACTTGGCCTAGATTTGATGGAGATATATGTTCTGATAAACTTTCATGAAGATTGGATGCAAAATGTTGCCACTAGAGTGTTAACAAGCAAATGTTGACGACGGATGACTGACAACGAACGACAGACAAAAGGCGATCACAAAAACTCACCTTGAGCACTTTGTGCTCTTGTGAGCTAAAAATGGAATTTTCAAATTTTGTCATTTTGCCCCTTTTCTGAACCCGCCTGACTGTTTTTCGCCCAATCAGTATGATTTGAACAATTTTTATAGAGGGTCACCCAAGGAACATTTCTACCAAATTATATTTGAATCAGACAGGCAGATTCGGAGGAGAAGATTTTTAAAGTTTGGACATTTTGTCCCCTTTCTGATGCCGCAGCAACCAAAGTTCTCAATGGAATTTAAACCTTTGAGCAATTTTGAAAGAAGACCACCAAAGGAACATTACTGTGATGTTTTGTGGAAATTGTTCGTACGGTTTAGGAGGAGATGATGTTTAAAGCCAAAAGTTAACGACGACGGACATAAAGTGATCAGAATAGCTCACCTTGAGCCTTTGGCTCTAGGTGATCTAAAAAGTGAATTGGTACAAAAAAATTAACCAAGCTTTTGAAAGGGCTAGAAGCAAAGAACACATGTTTGGTGAATAACATGTTTTTCAGATGATAAATGTACACATACAAGAAGCCTGCAGCAGACAACTTTAAAAACATCTAGAGAAAAAAATTAAACAAGGTGATCTAAAAACCCATTAAAAAATATGGAAATACTGAAATAGTTTCAAAGTGTAAAAGTTTTTATTAGAACTTCTTTAAAAGGGACAACTGTTAATTTCCCTAGAAGCTAAACTATGGTAAGAGACATTGAATGTGTTTCAGAATGACTCACCCACATAAAGTATAAACCATCCATATTGTGTCCGAAAGTATCTGTAAGACCAACTATCAGGCCTGTAATAGAGGAGTGTAGCATAATACTGTACATGACATCAGGTTACCCTTTCCCACTTGTAGATGCATTCTGAAGCCTCCGCAGCTGATGACTTTTGAAAATAAGGTGGTAAAAGAAGAAAGTGCTCATGATGTGCAATTTCTCCTTTTGCCACAATGTTTTCATAATTATTTAATATTTAAACTGTTATTTATAGAGTTTTTCCATGTTTTTCTCTAGTTAATTTCGAAGTTGTCTGCTGCAAATTTGTTGTATGTGGAAAAGGGTTAACACGGACATATTGTTAACCCTCTCTCACATATAGACATATTTGCAAACAGTGTGGCAAAAAGAAGAAATTGCTCATAATGAGCAATTTTTCCTTTTGCCACACTGATTTTAAGTTTGTTCAATAACACTTCCAACTAAAGTGATTTTCCACATGTTTGCCTATATATTTTCACTTTTCAGTCTAATGCTCCAGATTTGTTTTATGGAGGTATTGGTTAATGGGACTACACTTACAGACTTTTGTCAAAGGTTACATCTGAGACAATTAGAACAAGCTGACAGATAGTGAAGACTAGTGATAAAGAAGGTTCTGATGATACTGTGTGGCTGTGGAAGCTTGTCCAAGCTTTCACTACAACACAGGCAAAACGATCCCTTATGTCGAGGTGTGGGTAAAAATATATTTATTTAGGACTTGGATAATTAAACTTATAAGTAAAGAATTATACATTTTAACCCTTTCCCTCATACGACAATTCTGCAGCAATCGACTTTGAACGTATTTTGTCAAAACATAGAAAATCTCCGTAATTGAATGGATAACCTATGACAAAAAGTGGAAAACATTGTGGCAAAACAAGAAATTGCACATTTTGTGCAATTTCTTCTTTTGTCACTATGTTTTCAAAAAGCTGTTTGCTGCAGGGGCGTCAAAAAGCGTCTATATGAGGTAAAGGGTTAAGAAAAAACAGTGTGTAAAAAGTCTAAAATTGCATGTTTTGTTATTTAAAGCAGTACAAGCAGTTGTTGGTTAACGTCATTTAAATTAAGTGCATGTATGCTACAGAAACTGTTAACAAACAAGAGGGCCATGATGGCCCTGGATCGCTCACCTTAATTATACAATGTACTGCAATGCAAAACACATCAAGACAATTATTCTGAATGCAACCTCCACAGTGCTAACAATATTTTCCTTCATTTGGCCTAGTGATCTATATTTTTTTTACCTGATATGACCCATATTCCAACATGGACTAGATATCATCAAGACAGCATTCTGACGTTTCAACTTGCTCAAAGTAAAAATGTGGCCTCCGGAGTTTGAACAATATTTTCCTTTATTGACCTAGTTTCTGATCCAATATGACCCATATTCGAACTTGACCTAGATATAATTCAGACAAACATTCTGACCAAATTTCAAGCTGCTGAAGCAATAAATGTGGCATCCAAAGTGTTCACAAGATTTTCCTTCAATTTGATCTAGTGACCTAGTTTTTGACCCAGCATGACCCATATTCGAACTTGGCCTACATAACATCAAGAAAAACATTCTGATAAAGTTTCATCATGCTGAAATTTAAAATGCAGTATCCAGAGTGTTAACAAGATTACCCTTCAATTTGGCCTAGTGACCTAGTTTTTAACCCGGCATGACCCATATCCAAACTTGGCCTAGATATCATTTAGACAAACATTCTGACCAAATTTCAAGCTGCTGAAGCAAAAAATGCGGCATCCAAAGTGTTAACAAGACTTTCCTTCAATTTGACCTAGTGACCTAGTTTTTGACCCTGCATGATCCATATTCGAACTTGGCCTAAATATCATTCAGCTCAACATTCTGACAAAATTTCAAGCCGCTGAAGCAAAACATGCAGCTTCTACAGAGTTAACAAGATTTTCCTTCAATTTGGCCTAGTGACCTAGTTTTTGACCCGGCATGACTCATATTCGAACTTGGCCTAGATATCATTCAGCTCAACATTCTGAACAAATTCAAGTTGCTGAAGCAAAAATTGCGGCATCCAAAGTGTTAACAAGATTTTCCTTCAATTTGACCTAGTGACCTAGTTTTTGACCCGGCATAACCCATATTCGAACTTGACCTAGATATTTTTATAACAAACATTCTGACAAAATTTCAAACTGCTTAAGCAAAAATTGCGGCCTCTGGAGGGTTAACAAGATTTTCCTTCAATTTGACCTAGTGACCTACTTTTTGACCCGACGTGACCCATGTTCGAACTTGACCTACATATCATTAAGACAAACATTCTGATAAAGTTTCAACATGCTCAAGTTGAAAATGTGGCCTCCAGAGTGTTAACAAGATTTCCCTTCAATTCGACCTAGTTACCTAGTTTTTGACCTCATCTGGCCCAGTTTCGAACTTGTCCAAGATTTTATGGAGATGAACGTTCTGATAAACTTTCATGAAGATTGGATGCAAAATGTAGCCTGTAGAGTGTTAACAAGCTCAAATGTTGACGACGCACGACGCACAGACGCCGGACAAAATGTGATCCCAATAGCTCACCTTGCACTTCGTGCATAGGTGAGCTAAAAACTCAGCATAGCCATGAATCCCAGTTTCCAATGGTGACCAGCATGAAAGTTATTGAGCAGAAATGAAAATTGACGCTTGCACACCTGCCGGACAAATAACATCACCTTTCTAATAAACAAGTTTCAATTTTTAAGTTATGGTTCATAGACTTACCATATCAGAGTTATAGCTGAACATGCTGTCGATACAAAATGATGGGCCATCCACCATCCCTTGATCCTGAAATAACAATCAATCTGTTTACTTATAACATTCACATCAGCGGTCCAGATAAGGAGGGGTTACCGGGTATACAGCTTGTTTCTCCATATCTCTCTTTTTATCCAACCACACCCTAAGATGACTGAACTAATTGAGTGAACTATTTTTAGTACCCACAACATAGGGTTAGAGGGTCAAATAAGGGTTTTTAAGAAAACGCCCCTTAGCTAGAGCATTGTCACATATACATTGAAAGAATGAAAAAAATAGCAACTTTTTTTAATATGGATGGATGTATGGAGTATGTTATTTATTTATCTCGGGATAGCTCAGTAGGTAACAATGAGGGCTATCGACCCAAGGGTCTGGGCTTCAAGCCTTGCATGGATCATTCATTCTTTCCGATGATTGAAAAAAAATCATTGTCACAAGCTTCATTCACCTTCCACAAATGGGTTAAATTGGAAAGGTAACCAAGATTAGCAAAAATGTTGTGGGAACTGGCCAACAATATAATGATATAATACCAATGAAAGTGGCATCAAACTCAAATCAATCTATGAAACATTCAATGAATTTATATATTTCTAACAACCATTTTAATTGTACAATTGTCTACATAATGCCTAAAATAAGTAGAAAACTGCCATAAAATTTAAACAAATAGGTTCTAAATATTCTAATATTTCAGCAAGAATATTCGAAGGAACATATGTGTTGCCTGCTAAAAACCCATAGTTGTAACGAAGTTAAACAAGACGACCTATCAAGAGAAAGGCAGATAAGCAATGGAAAAAAGATCCAAAAGTGTTACACAGGCGGGCAACACAAAAAGTGTGGTCTAATACAGTTGATAGTGGCTGACTGTACTGTGCAGGACTATTATACTCTAACCCTTTCACACATGCAACACATCTGCAGCAGACAACTTTTAAAACACCAGGGCAAAACTATAGAAACTCTATAAATGAAAGTATATTCCTAATTTAGTGTTCAAAATATTGTGGAAAAAGGTGCAATTGCTCATTATGAGCAATTTCTTCTTTTGCCACAATGTCTTAAAAAGTTGTCTGCTGTAGGTGTCAACAAGTGTCTGTTAACTATTTCCCACATGCAACAAATCTGCAGCAGACAAATTTGAAATGAACGCAGAAAAAGCATGGAAAATCTCTATTACTGAAAGTATAATTATTGAATGGAGAACTTTGAAAACATTGTGGCAAAAGAAGAAATTGTAATTTCTTCTTTTGCCACAATGTCTTCAAAAGTAGTCTGCTGCAGAGGAGTCAGAAAGCATCTGTATGTGGGAAAGGGTAAATACCTGGATCCGTTAACAATGAGAATCTGTTCCCTTATAGTCAGAGTGCAGTAGTACCATACAAGTAGAAAATGTAGAACTGAGTCCATCCACCTATAGAACGATAATAAAATACAAATAAACCCTGCTCAGGGAAAACCAACCTTTAATATGGTGTATGTGACAAACCTTTCCTACTTTAAAAACAAATCTGCAGAAGACGACTTTTACAACATAATGGCATTCTTTTTAAAAAAAATGTTCAAATGGAATAGGGATGGGACAGGGTACCCTAGTAACCCATTGCTCTTTTTATTGAAAAGAGTTAAAACTAATGTGACAAAAGAAGAAATTGCTCATCATGAGCAATTTCTCAATTTGGCAAAACGTTTTCAAATGTTGTCTGCTGCAGGTTTGTCAAAATGTGTCTGCAAGTGGGAAAGGGTTAAACGATTTTATGTTAAACCTTGTTACAAGCTCTAACCATCAATGTTTTGGTTGAGGTCCAGAATATGTAACCATTTACAACAAACAACCAGATAAATTGTAAAACATTGAGGTAAAGTATGAATAATCTCTGTAATTAAAGTAGGATAATTGAAGAGGAAAACAAGGAGATATTGCACTGTATGAGCAATTTATTTTTTATTTTTGCCACAATGTTTTCAAAAGTTGTCTCTTGCAGAGCGAGAAAAAATGTTTTGCTGTAGATGTTTTGATAGCTAATCATCAATATCAGGTGAAAGTTTATTAAACTAAAATGGGTAAGATCACATAAAAACTAACTTTCCAGATGTGACAAATTCATGAAGATCCAGATCAGCCTGAAACATGATGCAGTCTGAGCAGGTTCTTCCCTGTCTGCAATATAGTCATGCAAGTGCCCTGAAGCATCTTGAGACAAACTTTGATATTTGAAGCTTGGTTTTCTTGTGACACATTCTGTATGATACTGACCTTATCTTTTCAGGCAGCACAGTGATGTACGAAATTGTCACTAAAAACAGTGATAGTGCAAATATGATGTAACTCAATAATAATTTGAACGTCTCATAATCTTGTTTATACAAGTACCTGAAATAATGTATAAAACACAGAATCTTTATTTGTGTAAATAAAGACCTCAAAGACTTTGAATATGAAAAATCAGTGCAAACAAATTAAAACTCAGTTTTCATTGTAAATTACCCCACCCACGTATTTCCCATATATCTCTAAAACTTTCATAGCATGCAATTCAATATATTGCATGTGTAAAGTAAATTGATTGATTGATTTGGGTTTAATGCCGTTTTTAACAATTTCTCAGTCATTCTCACACCAGTACAACACACAACAATCTTCCCAAGCAACTGGCTGCTTTTCCACATAGACTTAGCCCATTGGTCGAAGACGAATGACGCATGTCGTATTGACTTTTGTCAAACGTCCGAAAGAAAGTAGGCCGAGCGAGATTCAAACTCACAACCCCTGGATTGACAGCCTGTGTAAGACAATGCATCAATAGTGATTCTCACAAATATTGAGAACCAGGTAAACATCCCCTCTGATATCTCTATTCATTCCATGACAAACTGAATGTGTTTTTTAGGCCTCTGCTGCTAGCCTTTTTAATCCCCTCTACAAAATGCATTTTCTTAATGTATTGTCTTGTTTATGCCATTTTCAACAAAGTTCTAGTTTTATCACTGCAACAATACAATACAATGATACCAAGGTTAACTCTTTCCCACCTATAGACACACATTTTGACGCATCTACAGCAGACGACTTTTGATACCATTGTGACAAAAGGAGAAATTGCTCAAAACAAGCAATTTCTACTTTTGCCACAATGTTTTTAACTATTTTCGGTATATTTAACTACAATTATAGAGATTTAGCAAATTTTTGAGTAGACATTTTCAAAGTCGTCTGCTGTTTGTGGGAAAGGGTTAATAACCAGTACCAAGCTAGGGAACAATCCTTGCACAAGGGCACTCCACCATGACTACCGAGAGAAAGGATCAAACCACGGAAACCTGGTATCAAATACCCAATGCTAATAACCGGGCTGCGACAGATATTTCAACCTTGACTGTAACCTTTGTAACCAAAGTACAAACTGAAGCTAGCCTTTCTACATCAGCCTGCTATGAACATTGAAAAGATCTAATAAATAAATCAACATATTATGAAATGTGACTGAAAGCCAGCCTTTCTATAGGGATAATACACATTTTCGAGGGCGTGAACATCTGCGGACGCCCGCAAAATGTGTTTATGCCCGAGTGCGAAGCACGAGGGCATAAACACATTTAAGGGCGTCCGCAGATGTTCACGCCCGAGAAAATGTGTATTTTCGCTATTATTGCATAAAATAAGAGCAAACATCCAACATACAGTCCGCTGTAACGTTCAGTTGCACGATAACCGCCGATGAACATGACCCGATAACGCATGTGACGTCATAAACACATGTGACGTCATAAAGTAAACAAGTAATGTTTTACATATCCACGAACTGGGCCTACATCAAGGTTGCCATCGCTGAGTCGACACGGGTCGAATTAAATAAATGGTTTTGGATTATTTTATGCTCTTTAACTGTGAATCTAGTGCATGTTACCGATTATCGAGTTAAAGAAGCTGATGTTATTGTTAACCCAACAAATTGCTCCTATTCTAGGGGAGATGCAGCGTCCATGTTTTGTTTACTAACGGTGCCCGGGTAATGCATATGTAAAACATCTAACCGGTCTGAAACGGCACGTACGCGCGAGAATCGCTTTGTTTATACACGTTTTCTCGCCGTTTACGCCCGGCTTTTGCAATGTTTCTGTATCCCTTAAGCGGGCGTAAAACATAGATTTTATGCAATAATAAAGGTTATTAAGCAAGATAGTGTTAGAACTTAAAAGGATATTTTTACCAGTCAAGTCAAACCTTATAAGCAACCAAACAAACAAGAGAGATGTAATCTCTACATGTCACACTGTTAAGACAGGCAACTTCAAAAAAGAATTGCTAGGTGCTACTTTAAAGGGTACCCTTGCCGGAGCCAGACAATTGTTAATTTATAACCAGATTTAAACTTGGATGAATTTCTGGTTCATACAGAAAAGGTATACATGTAATGAGGTCCATTTAAAAGGTAATGCATGATGGTTGAATGCTTTGTTTTATTGGGGTTTTACGCTGCTTTCAACATTATTTCAGTTATATCACGGCGACACTTCACTTATTCATGATCCCTGGGTAAACTAACCAGTACTAGGCTAGAAAATGTGCCATGACCATAGTGCCGCGACTGGGGATCGAACACAGGACCCTCGGTTTAAAATCCCTGACGCTAACCACTCGACCACAGCGGATTCCTGATGGTTGAATGCATTGAGGAAGAAGGAGAATTACTCATTCTCAGTTTGCAATTATGTTTTCTAAAGTTGTCTCCTACAAATACATCAAACTGTAGGAAGGGGCTAATAACTTACTTGTCTTCCTTGTTCAGCAATGATACGTTGACCTGTCCAAGAATAATTTTCAAATACAATCTGTGGATATAAAATAACAACAATGGATCAGTTTTCATTAACGATTTCCCACATTAACAAATCTGCAGAAGACGACTTTAAAACCATCTCAGCAAATATTAATTTGAAAAACCTCTATATATCAAAGAAAATTTCTTGGAAGTGAATTGAAAACATTGAGACAAAAAGAGTCTGTGTGGAGTCTGCTTCAGAAAGCACATGAGCCGTCCTGCGAGAAAACCAACAGTATGACATCAGCCTGCACAGTCCAATCAGACTGATCCAGGCCGACACATCCCGTTTCAGGGGTATAGAGTAATGATTCATGAAACAGAAAATCCACAGGAGGCGAAAAGTGTCTATCCGGGTTAGCCTGCGCGACATTTTTAGTCTGATCCTGGTCGATACTTTATGCAGAGCCCACAATGTTGGTTTTCTCGCGGGACGGCTCACATATAATAAAATAATGTTATATTGTATCACATGTTTTGACTAAACAAAAATATTAAAAAGAATAGAAATGTGTTTGTAAAACACTGAGCCCCAAACAATAAGGTAGTTCTTAAAATAAATCATGTCTCACACTATATTAAAGTGGCATAACTCTTGAAGTATAAATATATGTAAAGAGATGAAAATGCAGGTCATATTTTTCAAATTTCTTATCTTACAAGTATTTTACTATAGAACAAGGAAATTTGAACTTGTACAGCTAAATACATTATTTGAAAGAGATTATTGCCAATTATGAGAAAATCAGTGACAAAAATATTGAGTTGAGCAGAAAACAGAATATAGTCTTGTCAGACGGCACATATAAGCCTGCTGACCTGGCTCTATACTGGTGACACAGGCTTCATAAAATTGGTTCCGGTAGTCAAAGGGTTAAACTCATTATAAATTGTTTCTCCCTCTTAACATGGAAAGAGTGATGGGATATAGATATCTGAAACCCTCTACTTAGATTTACGGAAATAGTTGACAATGGTGAATATAATTGAATATGTAAAGTGATCTTGCTGAGCTTTTATCATCATTTAAATAAACAAGACCATGGGCTGAGGGTGTTTAACCCCTCCTGGAAAACCACTTATCAAATGGTATCAATATGTATTAATGTTGATGAAACGTAAAAGGTTAGTGAAGATCAATGCATTGTTGTCAACATGTCATGATGAATGATAAACTCACTACTTGTATATATATTTTAAAATATATCTATTCACAGATAAACTTTAGACTGATTAATAATTATACATTATGTTAAGTCGGGAATTCGGAACCGGGCATTCAAGGTTCGATCCCCAATAATGAAGGTCATGGTGATGTGCCCTTTGGCAAGGCACAGCCGTGTACTGGTTTGTTTACCAAGGGATCATGAATAAAAGAACAGTCGCTCTGATATAACTGAAATAATGTTGAAAACGGCGTAAAACCCCAATAAAACAAACAAATTGTATACATATCAAGCAGATTTGAAAGGCTTAAGTTTGTGCTTAACTATATAGGTTGCTTCATTATGAGCAACATGCAGGGAAGATTAAACCGACTTACATTTTTCTTTTGACTGCTTTTTTCTAAAAATTAATATTCTTGAATGAACAATGCTTGATTTGTTACCTTTTTCCATCTGCAGACACATTTTGATGACAATGTGACAAAAGTAGTAACTGAATATAATCAGTAATTCCCATTTTTGCCACTACGTTTTCAACTATCATTTTTTGAGATTTTAAATATCTTTGACATTCATAATAGGTGTGTGGTTTGTGGGAAAGGGTTAAAAGAATAGATTTCACAGGATAATGAAGATTATCAAATATGAACAATTGTAGGTTTTCACAATGTTACACATGTATAAAATATATACATGTGGGAAAGAGTTAAGAGATGTTCTATTTTTTGTCCTAGATATTTTCAAAGTCATTTGCTGCAAACTTGTTGTATGTGGGAAAGGGTCAACCCTTTCTCTGATACAGATGACATTTACGCCTTTTCAGTTGTAAATTTTGATATTATAAAAGGAAGCAATTTCTCCCTTTCCAAAAGAAATTCAACTCTGCTTTTTCTCAGATGTTTTCAAAGTAGAACACTTTAGATAAACATATCAAGTAAACAGTTCACCCTTTCCTTTATGTAGATGTGTTTTGACTCATCTGCAGCAGACTTCTTTTGAAAACAATGTGGCAAAAGGATAAATTGCTCATGAGATATTCACTCCTTTAATCACAATGTTTTCAACTCTATAAAATCATTATTATTATTTATAGAGATTTTCCATATTCTGGAATGAATGTATATTGTTTTATGGCGCATCGACAGCTAAGGTCATTTAGCGCGCAATTAAATTTAATTATTCATGATCCCTGGGTAAACAAACCAGTACTAGGCTAGAAAATGTACCTTGCCCAAGGGCACTCCACCATGACCGTAGTGCCGCGACTGGGGATCGAACCCGGGACACCCGGTTTCGAAATCCCAGACGCTAACCACTCGACCACAGCGGATTCTTTCCATATTCTGGTCTGGATGGTTTCAAAGTTTTCTTCTGCAGCTTTGCTGTATGTGGGAAAAGGGGTAAACAATTGTGTTGAACTCAATTCTTCTCTTTCAAATATTGTTTTTCCATGTCATACGCATAATTAACACTTTCCACCATACAACAAATCTGCACCAGATGACTTTCAAAACATATTGACAAAAACGTAAAAAATCTCCATAAATGAGAGTTGACTAATAAATAAGAGCTGTCCATAAGACAGCATGCTCGACTATTTGCCATTTGATTCTATAGTAAACAGTGGTTAATGAAATATGTGCATGATAGAACCTTGCATGCCAAACTTTATTAAATTGTCAAAGTCAAACAAGGGCCATAATTTGTACTGAATTCATGAAGAGTTATCTAACATGACTGTCTGACACCCCTGAAGACATGAATGAAGTTTCAAGTCAATATCATTAATGGTTACTAAGATATGTCCATGATAGTATCTTGTATATAAAACTTAAACCAAAATTTCAAAAAAGGGGCATAATTGTGACAAAATTGTTGGGACTTGTCTTGTCTTGCAAGGTCATTTGATGATGTCCAATAAGTGTGACAAGTTTCAAAGCAAAAGAATCTGTGGTTTGTGAGAAAAATCCTTGCATGCAAAACTTTAACCAAAATTTCTAAGTCAAAAAAGGGGCATAATTGCGTCAGAGTTTTGGGACTTGTCCTGCAAGGTCATTTGATGATGTCCAATAAGTGTGTGAAGTTTCAAAGCAATAGCATCTGTGGTTTGCGAGAAAAAGTCTTGCATGCAAACCTTTAACCAAAGTTGCAACGCCGACGCCGATGCACAAGTGATTGTTATAGCTCTCATATTCTTGGAATAGTCAAGCTAAAAAGAGTTGAAAACATTGTGGCAAATGGAGAAATTGCTTGTTTTGAGCAATTTCTTCTTTTGTCACAATGTTTTCAAAATTCGTCTGCTCCAGAGGCGTCAGAAACCATCTATATGTGGAAAAGAATACACAATCAATTGCATATAAACTCTATGTGTAGCGTACCCGTTTGTGTGAGGAAGATGATCTTCATAGTCTCTGAACACATTCTTCTGTTTCGACATCTTCAAATGAAGGTCATCCAAATGTTTCTTGTCTGCTACTGATGGATCAACAATATTTCTGAAATTCATATTCAATGTTATTCTCAACCTATACCCTGAAACAGATGACATTAATTTTGATGCATTTGCCACTTGTAATTTTTGAAAATATCATGATGTTGAATTTCTTCTTTTCACACAATAACAATGTTTTCAACTTAGCCTCAACTTATACTTTTATTATAATAATTAACCCTTTTCCTCATAAAGATGATTTTTGATGCCTCTGCAGTAGACAACTTTTGAAAACATTGTGACAAAAGGAGATTTTACATGTTTTTACATAGATGTAGTCAATGTCAGATTTGTTGTATATATATAGGAAAGGGTGGTTAATTAAGTTGTTTTCTTTTCCAAAAATGTTTAAACAGCAGTTGTTTTCTTTTCCAAATTTTTTTAAACAGCAGATGTCTTTAAAACCATCATATCAAGTAAATGCTTCAGGCATCAGTTATTATTTTTAGTTTCATCAAATAATTCAATATTTTCGATTTACACTCTACAAAATAAATGATGGTTTGGCATGTATGCAGAACTTTAAGGTAGAGATTTTTCTTTTATTAAATCAATTTTTCCATTTTTCTCAAAAAATGTTTTCAAGCTTGAGGACTGATTACTTTATTATTATTTTTTTTATTTATTTTTATTACTGATATATAGTTACAAACGCTTTCTGTCGACTTTGCAGCAGACCACTTTTGAAAACATGGAGGCAAATAGAGAAATTGCTCATAATGAGCAGTTTCTCGTTTTGCCACAATGTTTTCAACTTTATTCAATAATTATTCTTTCAGTTATAGAAAGTTTCCATTTATATTTTACTAAAAGTTTTCAAAGTCTGCTGCAGATTTGCTGTATTTGGAAAAGGGTTTAATGATGTCATATCAGGTAAATAGATAAAAGAAATGAGGTGTAATAAAAAATATCTCACCTAATATTTTCATTGACTCTTTTGGTTCGAAAGCGTATGTGAGCTATTGCACTTAAGCATTTTTTCTGGGATGTTTTCATTTCTTCTAGTTTCTTTTTATAGCACTCAAATTCAGCCTAGAACATAAAAAAAGCAATGTTACAGATTAATAAAGCACTGTGAAAAAATATATATAAGCAGCTTATATAGAGCTCTAGATAAGGAGAGTATTTCACATCCTCAAATCCTTATATGACCCACAACATAGGGTTTAGTTGAGTCATAAGAGAGATATTGTTGGGAAAAAGACTACTTTACCCCTCTGTATAAGCTTCAAGATTCCTTCTTCAGTTGATGACCAAGACTGGACTGCAAATAATACACATCCTGATTAGACTGTGCATAGACACAGGCTGATCTCGATCTACACATGTTGCTTTAGTTTAAAGGCCAATCGTATTATCCTCCTGTCATGAGATATTATGGTAAGTGTATCCTTGACTGCTTTGTTTCAGTGACCTTAAGACTTATCTATATATTGCATTTAATATATATATTACTGGTACACAAAAATACAAAAAATTAAAAATATGGCCAGAATAAGTAACAGCTGTCTTTTTTATATTAGAACAAATCGAGGACTTGGCGTGAAACGGTTGTAACTAAAAACCTATTTTGAAAACCCTGGTTTAGGGATAATTTTTAGCCCTTTGTAAACAATGCAAATTTAGGTGCCATTGCTCAGAACGAGCAATGGCACCTAAATTTCCATTGATTACCAAGTAAAATTATTTGACGCTTTTAAAGACTTTATGTCGAGGTGATTAACCTTGGTAAAAAAAATACCAATTTTAGTTACAACCGTTTCACGCCATGCCCTCGAAATGAGAAATTAATATAACAATAATTCAAAGCCGTTTTGCAACAAAACAACATTAACCTTTTCCCTCATATAGACGCTTTCTGACGCCTCTACAGCAGACGGCTTTTTGAAAACATAGTGACAAAAGAAGAAATTGCACAGAACGTGCAATTTCTCCTTTTGCCACAATGTTTTCCACTTTTTGTCATAGGTTATCCATTCAATTATGGAGATTTTCTATGTTTTGACAAAATACGTTCAAAGTCGTCTGCTGCAGAATTGTCGTATGAGGGAAAGGGTTAAAAGGCAAATTATTTCTATGTAATAGCCATACATTCTCTTGCCTGACAGAGACAAAAATTGTGCCATGCCTCCAAATGTTTCCATTGTTTAAAATAATTCATTAAAATGATTTCAAATTTGGCTTGGTGGTAAAATCAAATAAAACATTTATTTTTCGTTCAACAGATTTAACTTTTAAGTTTGTCAATTTCTTATCCAAATTTTGATTTTTAATCAAAACCCCATACAAATTCAATATACATTTTTATACATTAAAAACAGTTTCTATCTTTATGTTGTATGCAGTTAGTGTTTAAATTTAACAAAATTAACTGAATATTTACCGTTATCATTTTTTGTAACACTTTATACACCACTTACCATGTTTTCTTTGTACTTTCAACATCTTTGAACATATTTAATATTTTGGTTTTTCATGTGAACCCGACTGTCAGTACTTTCAGAAAATTGTTAAGCAATTCAAAGCACAACACAATTTTTTTTTAACAGATAATATTTGGCTCATCAGAGAGGAGACAAGAGTGCCGCAGAACGATCACCATCACTCGTCTGTTTTATTCTAAGTCAAAAAAGGCGTATTTTTGCTTTAATTATAATAGCCAGAGTTATGTGACTTGGTATTTATACATGCATATTGTTCCTAGGGACATAATTATTATGTACCAAGTTTCATTTCAAAATGTCGAATGTTTTTTGAGTTGTGAGGTAAAGTTTTGTGACGATGCAGACGATGCAGACGATGCCGCCGCCAAGGGCATCACAATACCTCAACTTTTTTTCTTTGAAAAAAGGACAAGCTAAAAATGGTAAGATTTACCAGAATATTCACTAGGTAAAAAGAAGTTTTTTAAAAAGTACTCTGTATTTACATTAATTAAAACAAGAGCTGTTGGAGGACAGCGCGCTCACCTAATGCAAAACATTAACCAAAATTTCTTAAAGGGTGATAATTTGCATTATATGCAGGATAGAGTTATTTAACTTGATTAGTTTTATAGGTGTGATGGTCATGCTTACCAACACTCCAGATTCAATCGTGAGTCTCATGATTTGAAGGGCGTAACCCCACCCCCACGATCGTGAGGGAGAAACTCACGATTTTAAAAAATTTAAAAAAAGATTTAATGTGGATTAATGTGGATAAATGTACTGAAAATTACTACAATCATTTTTAACATCAACTTCTTAACATTATTGTCACTATTTTTCTTCTCCCTGTGTCTGGTATTCCATTGGTACCCAGGTTTTTCATTCAAAAGTATGTCTATAAATTAAAATGTTGTTAATATTTTTATTTTCTTGGATGTGATATGAAAGTCTTTGACATAACAGACAACTTGCATGATTTTCTAGTTAGCCACAGTTAAAACATTTCTTAATATCAAAGCACAGACTTGAAAACATGCCAAAATAATACATAAATGCTAATATACAGTTGAAAATAATCTGTTTAATAGAAAACATTCTCAAAATGAGTCTCTTTAATTATTTTCCTATATTAAATATTGAAAGTATCGTACATGTATCCCTGCATAGTTATCTAAATTCCGTTCTATTGTGAAAATTTCTACTGTTAAATTCATAGCGTTGAAAATCTCCCACTTCAAACCCCAATCCCTCACTTTGAGATCATGAAACTCCCCCTTGAGGATGAGAAAAGGTTGGTAAACATGGATGGTTAGGAAGGGTTGTATAACGTTTCAATGGAATGCATAAAGTAGTTACTAAGATATGGACTCTTAATGTAGTTGTACGCCAACCTTTAACCATAATTTCTAAGTAAAAAAAGGGCAACAATTTGCACCATATGCAGGATAGAGTTATCTTAATTGGTTTTGTTTATAGATGTGAAATTAGGAAAGGTTGTATAAAGTTTCAATACAATGATTCAAGTTAATAATGAAATTACAATCTAAATTTAGTGGCAAAACTTTAACCAGAATTTCTAAGTCCAAAAAGGGCCATAACATGCAAAGAATGCTGGATAGAGTTATCGTACTTGATTGTTTACATAGGTGTGATGGTTGGGAAGCGTTGTATAAAGTTTCAAAGCAATGCATAAAGTAAATACTAGGATATTGACTCCTAATGTAGTTGCATGCAAAACTTTAACCAAATTTCTAGTTTAAACTAGAATGGAATGCTCCGCGGAGCACATGTGTCACCTGCACCTGCTCATTGAAAGTGTGACGAAAAAGTGTGGCGAAAAGTGTGACGGACGGACAGACAGACATTCGTACTGATGGCGTGTATTTGTGGGGTTATTTCCTTTGATGTTTTTTTGTGGGGTTAACCCCACAAGCATGCTTTTCATTCCGTAATAAACCCCCTTTTTACGGAATGAATAACATTAATATGCAAATGAGATACCCATTATAATAAGAGCTGTCGGAGGACAGCGCGCTCGACTATACCACCACTTATTTAAGTTACTGAGATAATGGACTTTAATGTAGTTGCATGCAAAACATTATCAACAATTTCTTAAAGGGTGATAATTTGCATATGCAGGATAGAGTTATTTAACTTGATTATTTTCATAGGTGTGATGGTTAGGAAGGGTTGTATAACGTTTCAATGGAATGCATCAAGTAGTTACTAAGATATGGACTCTTAATATAGTTGCACACAAACCTTTAACCATAATTTCTAAGTAAAACAAGAGCGCCAAATGTCACAAAATACGCCTGTCCTGTTTTTTTGAGACCAAGTATAGTAGTAATTGGTTGTACGTCAGCCAAACTTAGAGAGCGGACACTTTTAGTACAGTTTTGGCCATATCGAGGGACATAAATGTGTAGTGACTTAGATAACGTTGTAAGTTATCAAACGTGACCAAGATATTCTGCCCATAAACATATTGTCTAAATTTGGTGATGATCGAATAAAGGCTTTACAAGTTATTTAGCTGACAAGACCAATTTTAGGTAATTTCTATAATTAAAGGGCAATAACTCTCTATCGACTGGAGCAATATGGCTAGTTATCGAACTTGTCCAAGATATTACGCCAATACACATTCTGACCAAATTTGGTGATGATTGGACAAAAGCTCCTAAAGTAATTGAGCTGACTTGACCAATTTTAGGTAATTTCTATAATTAAAGAGGGATAACTCTCGATTGACTGAAGCGATATGGTTAGTTATCAAACTTGTCCGAGTTATTATGCCAATACACATTCTGACCAAATTTGGTGATGATTGGACAAAGGCTCCTAATTTTATTGAGCTGACAAGACCAATTTTAGGTAATTTCTATAATTAAAGGGCAGTAACTCTCGATTGACTAAAGCGATATGGCTAGTTATCAAACTTGTCCGAGATATTATGCCAATACACATTCTGACTAAATTTAGTGATGATTCGGCAAAGGCTTCTAAAGTTATTGAGCTGACAAGATCAATTTTTGGTAATTTTTATAATTAAAGGGTGATAACTATTGATTGACTTAAGCGATATGGCTAGTTATCGAACTTGTCCGAGATATTATCCCAATACATATTCTGACTAAATTTAGTGATGATTGGACAAAGGCTTCTTAAGTTATTGAGCTGACAAGACCAATTCTGGGTAATTTCTATAATAAAAGGGCAATAACTCTTGATTGACTAAAGCGATATGGCTAGTTATCGAACTTGTCCGAGATATTAGCCCACTACACATTCTGACAAAATTTAATGATCATTTGACCAAGGCTTCTTAAGTTATTGAGCTGACAAGACCAATTTTGGGTAATTTCTATAATTAAAGGGCGATAACTCTCGATTGACTAAAGCTATATGGCTAGTTATCGAACTTGTCCGAGATATTATCCCAAAACACATTCTGACTAAATTTGGTGATGATTGGACAAAGGCTTCTAAAGTTATTGAGCTGACAACATACTGGACGCCGCCCGCCTGCCCGTACGCCGCAGGTAAAACTATAATACGATCCGTTTTTTCAAAACGGGCGTATAAAAAGGGAAACAATTTGAACCATATGCAGTATAGAGTTATCTTAATTTGTTGTGTTTATAGTTGTGAAATTGGGAGAGGTTGTATACAGTTTCAATACCAATGCTTCAAGTTGTTATTGAGATTACACTCTAAATGTAGATGCAAAACTTTTACCAGAATTTCTTAGTCCGAAAAGGGCCATAACTTGCATAAAATGCTGGATAGAGTTGTCGTATTTAATTTTTTACATATGTGTGATCTTTGGAAAGGGCTGTAAAAAGTTTCAATGCAATGCATCAAGTACTAGTAGTTACTAAGATATGGTCTCTTAATGTAGTTGCATGCAAAACTTTAACCATAATTTCTAAGTAGAAAAGGCCATAACTTGCATAAAATGCAGCATAGAGTAATTTAACTTGAAAATCAACATAGTTGTGATAGTTTGGAAGGGTTGTATAAAGTTTCAAAGCAATGCATCACGTAAATACTAGGATATCGAATCTTAATGTAGTTGCATGCAAAACTTTAACCAAATTTCTAGTTAAAAACAAGATGTGTTTGTGAAACACTGATGCCCCCCAATGGCAACATCTAGGTCAAAGGTCAAGGTCGCCAGGTGAAAAATGTTGGTACTGACAGAAAGGTCATGTCACAAGGAATACAAATGTGAAATATGGTAGCCATACCTGTTATGGTTCAAAAGTAGTGGTCAAGGTTAAAGGTTTTTTCGAGAATGGCAACATCTAGGTCAAAGTGAAAAATTTTGGTACTGACAGAAAGGTCATGTCACAAGATATACACATGAAATATGGTAGCCGTACCTGTTATGGTTCAAAAATAGTGGTCAAGGTTAAAGTTTTTTTTCGAGAATGGCAACATCTAGGTCAAAGGTCAAGGTCGCAAGGTGAACATTTTGGTAGTGACAGAAAGGTCATGTCACAAGGTATACACATGTGAAATATGGTAGCCGTACCTGTTATGGTTCAAAAGAAGTCGTCAAGGTTAAAGTTTTTATCGAGAATGGCAACATCTAGGTCAAAGGTCAAGGTCGCAAGGTGAAAAATTTTGGCACTGACAGAAAGGTCATGTCACAAGGTATACGCATGTGAAATATGGTAGCCTTACCTGTTATGGTTCAAAAGTAGTGGGGAAGGTTAAAACAACAAGAGCTGTCGGAGGACAGCGCGCTCGACTATTCCACCACTTATTTAAGTTACTGAGATAATGGACTCTAATGTAGTTGCATGCAAAACATTAACCACAATTTCTTAGTGGGTGATAATTTGCATTATATGCTGGATAGTGTTATTTAACATGATTATTTTCATAGGTGTGATGGTTAGAAAGGGTTGTATAACCTTTCAATGGAATGCATCAAGTAGTTACTAAGATATTGACTCTTAATGTAGTTAAACGCAAACCTTTAACCATAATTTCTAAGTAAAAAAACGGCAACAATTTGCACCATATACAGGATAGAGTTATCTTAATTGGTTGTGTTTATAGTTGTGCAATTGGGAAAGGTTGTATAAAGTTTCAATGCAATTTTTCAAGTTGTAACTGAGATTACACTCTAAATGTAGTTGCAAAACTTTAACCAGAATTTCTAAGTCCAAAAAGGTCCATAACTTGCATAAAATGCTGGATAGAGTAATCATACTTGATTGTTTACATAGATGTGATGGTTGGTAAGGGCTGTATAAAGTTTCAATGCAATGCATCAAGTAGTTTACTAAGAGATGGTCTCTTTATGTAGTTGCATGCAAAACTTTAACCAGAATTTCTAAGTCCAAAAAGGCCATAACTTGCATAAAATGCAGGATAGAGTTATCATACTTGATAATCTACACAAGTGTGATAGTTGGGTAGGGTTGTAGAAAGTTTCAATGCAATGCATCAAGTATTTACTGAGACATGGACTCTTAATTTAGTTGCACACAAAACTTTAACCAGAATTTCTAAGAAAAAAAAGGACCATAACTTGCATAAAATGCAGAATAGAGTTATCATACTTGATAATATACACAGGTGTAATAGTTGGGTAGGGTTGTAGAAAGTTTCAATGCAATGCATCAAGTAAATACTGAGATATGGACTCTTAATTTAGTTGCACGCAAAACTTTAACCAGAATTTCTAAGTAAAAAAAGGGCTATAACTTGCATAAAATGCAGGATAGAGTTATCTAACTTGATAATCTACATAGGTGTGATAGTTGGGTAGGGTTGTATAAAGGTTCAATGCAATGCATCAAGTATATACTGAGATATGGACTCTTAATTTAGTTGCACGCAAAACTTTAACCAGAATTTCTAAGTAAATAAAGGGCCATAACTTGCATAAAGTGCAGGATAGAGTTATCTTACTTGATAATCTACATAGGTGTGATAGTTGGGTAGAGTTGTAAAAAGTTTCAATGCAATGCATCAAGTAAATACTGAGATATGGACTCTTAATTTAGTTGCACGCAAAACTTTAACCAGAATTTCTAAGTAAAAAAAGGGCCATAACTTGCATAAAGTGCAGGATAGAGTTATCTTACTTGATAATCTACATAGGTGGGATAGTTGGGTAGGGTTGTAGACAGTTTCAATGCAATGCATCAAGTAAATACTGAGATATGGACTCTTACTTTAGTTGCACGCAAAACTTTAACCAGAATGTCTAAGTAAAAAAGGGCCATAACTTGCATAAAATGCAGGATAGAGTTATCTAACTTGATAATCTACATTGGTGTGATAGTTTGGTAGGGTTGTAGAAAGTTTTAATGCAATACATGTAGTATTTTAGAACTTGCATGCAAAACCTTAACCAAAGTGTGACGTGGACGCCGACGCCGACGCCAGGGTGAGTAGTATAGCTCTCATATTCTTCGAATAGTCGAGCTAAAAATGAGAATGGCAACATCTAGGTCAAAGGTCAAGGTCGCAAGGTCAAAAATGTTGGTACTGACAGAAAGGTCATGTCACAAGGAATACACATGTGAAATATGGTAGCCGTATCTGTTATGGTTCAAAAGTAATGGCCAAGGTTAAAGTTTTTTTCGAGAATGGCAACATCTAGGTCAAAGGTCAAGGTCGCAAGGTCAAAAATGTTGGTACTGACAGAAAGGTCATGTCACAAGGAATACACATGTGAAATATGGTAGCCGTACCTGTTATGGTTCAAAAGTAATGGCCAAGGTTAAAGTTTTTTTCGAGAATGGCAACATCTAGGTCAAAGGTCAAGGTCGCAAGGTCAAACATTTTGGTACTGACAGAAAGGTAATGTCACAAGGAATACACATGTGAAATATGGTAGCCGTACCTGTTATGGTTCAAAAGTAGTGGTCAAGGTTAAAGTTTTTTTCGTGCAGACAGGCCAAAAACTACATCTAGGTCAAAGGTCAAGGTCGCAAGGTCAAAATTTTGGTACTGACAGAAAGGTCATGTCACAAGGAATACACATGTGAAATATGGTAGCCGTACCTGTTATGGTTCAAAAGAAGTGGTCAAGGTTAAAGTTTTTTTTGTGCAGACAGGCCAAAAACTATATGCCCCCCGAATCGGAGATTCCGGGGGGGCATAAAAAGGGCCGTATATTGCAAAATATACTGAATCGAGTTATCATACTTGATTGTTTACATATGTGTAATGGTTGGAAAGGGCTGTATAAAGTTTCAATGCAATGCATCAAGTAGTTACTAAGATATGGTTTCTTAATGTAGTTGCACGCAAAACTTTAACCAGAATTTCTAAGAAAAAAAGGGCCATAACTTGCATAAAATGCAGGATAGAGTTATTTAACTTGAAAATAAACATAGTTGTGATAGTTTGGCAGGGTTGTATAAAGTTTCAAAGCAATCCATCACGTAAATACTAGGATATTGACTCTTAATGTAGTTGCATGCAAAACTTTAACCAAATTTCTAGTTAAAAAAAGGTTGTTTATATAGGTGTGATAGTTGGGAAGGGTAGTATAAGGTTTCAATGCAATGCATCAAGTAGTTACAAATAGATGGTCTCTTAATGTAGTTGCACGCAAAACTTTAACCAGAATTTGTAAGTAAAAAAAAGGGTCATAACTTACATAAAATGCAGGATAGAGTTATCTAACTTGATAATATACACAGGTGTGATAGTTGGGTAGGGTTGTAGAAAGTTTCAATGCAATGCATCAAGTAAATACTGAGATATGGACTGTTAATTTAGTTGCACGCAAAACTTTAACCAGAATTTCTAAGTAAAAAAAGGGCCATAACTTGCATAAAATGCAGGATAGAGATATCTAACTTGATAATCTACATAGGTGTGATGGTTGGGTAGGGTTGTATAAAGTTTCAATGCAATGCATCAAGTAAATACTGAAATATGGACTTTTAATTTAGTTGCACGCAAAACTTTAATCAGAATTTCTTAGTAAACAAGAGGGCCATGATGTCCCTGGAATCGCTCACCTAATTTTTTTTTTTCACTTTAGCTATATAAGCCCCGCCCCCTGGCAGCCATAGTTTCCGACCAATCAACTTGGATTGAAGGAATCTGACAGAGGGTCACCCTAGGAACATTTCTACAAAATTATTTGAAAATCGGCCAGACACTTTTGGAGGAGAAGATGTTTTAAGTTTTCACTATAGCCATATAAGGCAAAATAGCCCTGCCACCCTGGCGGCCATGTTTTTCGACCAATCAACATGGCTTGAAGGAATCTGATAAAGGGTCATCCAAGGAACATTTCTACAAAATTATTTGAAAATCGGTCTGACACTTTCGGAGAAGAAGATTTTTTAAGTTTTCACTATAGCCATATAAGGCAAAATAGCCCCGCCACCCTGGCGGCCATGTTTTTCGACCAATCAACATGGCTTGAAGGAATCTGATAGAGGGTCATCCAAGGAACATTTTTACAAAATTATTTGAAAATTAGCCAGACACTTTCGGAGGAGAAGATGTTTTAAGTTTTCACTTTGGCCATATAAGGCAAAATAGCACCGCCCCCTGGCGGCCAAGTTTTTCGACCAATCAACATGGCTTGAAGAAATCTGATAGAGGGTCACCCAAGGAACTGTTCTACAAAATTATTTAAAAATCGGCCCGACACTTATGGAGGAGAAGATTTTTTAAGTTTTCACTATAGCCATAAAAGGCAAAATAGCCCCGCCCCCTGGCGGCCATGTTTTTCGACCAATCAACATGGCTTTAAGGAATCTGATAGAGGGTCACCCAAGGAACATTTCTACAAAATTATTTGAAAATCGGCCTGACACTTTTGGAGGAGAAGATTTTTTAAGTTTGCACTATAGCCATATAAGGCAAAATAGCCCCGCCCTGGCGGCCATGTTTTTCGACCAATCAACATGGCTTGAAGAATCTGATAGAGGGTCACCCAAGGAACATTTCTACAAAATTATTTGAAAATTGGCCTGACACTTTCGGAGGAGAAGATTTTTTAAGTTTTCACTATAGCCATATAAGGCAAAATAGCCCCGCCCCCCCTGGCGGCCATGTTTTTCGACCAATCAACATGGCTTGAAGGAATCTGATAGAGGGTCATCTAAGGAACATTTCTACAAAATTATTTGAAAATCTGCCAACCAGTTTGGGAGAAGAAGAATTTTGAAGTTTTTTCGGTTTCGTTGCCATGGAAACCAGAATTTTGCATGGATCCCAAAAATTTGAAGGAATTCTTGTGAGGTCATTGAGAGGATGCTTTCTGTGAAGTTTCATCCAAATTGACCCACTGGTTACTGAGGAGAAGAAGTTGACGCACGACGCACGACGCACGACGGACGCCGGACAAAAGGCGATCACAATAACTCACCTTGAGCAAAGCTCAGGTGAGCTAAAAAGGGCCATAACTTGCATAAAATGCAGGATAGAGTTATCTAACTTGATAATCTACATAGGTGTGACAGTTTAGTATGGTTGTAGAAAGTTTCAATGCAATACATGTAGTATTTAAGTACTTGCATGCAAAACCTTAACCAAAGTGTGACGTGGACGCCGACGCCAGGGTGAGTAGTATAGCTCTCATATTCTTCGAATAGTCTAGCTAAAAACTAAAAAAAAACTATTTATAAGTGTCTTTATAAGTGTCTTAATAAGTGTCTTAATAAGGGTGGTGGGTGGGCTTTAGGAGAACACCACAACCCACAAGTACTCGGTCACATGTACATTTGGACAGACGCCTAACAAAAAAAAAAGTAATCCCTAAGTGCCTACCATGCTACGCAGGGTGACACAAAAAGGGCTATAAATTGCAAAATATACTGGATAGAGTTATCATACTTGATTGTTTACATAGGTGTGATGGTTGGAAAGCTGCCCTTTTAGAGTCCTTTTTCAAAATTCAGATATCTTGATTCACCAATGTTTTCGAAAATGCAGTTATATTGCCTGATACCTGGCACTACTTTTTTGTTGAGCAAAGACATCTCGAATGTTGGTTCCTAGCTTTACTCTGTCATTCTGTTTATAATCGGGGAGCCAATTGTTGTATGATTTCTTAAAATGCACACAGCTATAGACGGTACCCTTAGGGGCTATAACTTGCATAAAATGCAGGATAAAGTTATCTTACTTGATACTCTATATAAGTGTGATAGTTAGGAAGGGTTGTATAAAGTTTCAATGCCATGCATCAAGTAAATACTGTGATATTGCGAAGAAATAATAAAAGTGACGCAAGAAAAAAAGAATTTGCGAAACAGCTTGCGAAAGAAAATTCTCGGCAAATTGCGCCGCCGTTTTGTTTTATAAATGCTCTAAGCGGCATATATTTTAAAGCAATGTAATTGACAATGTAAAGGCCAAGCAACTGTTGTTTTTCACACGTTTTATCAATATATCAGACAAATTAGAGTTATGAACAATTGATCGATGTTGTTATTACCGATTAAAGAGGGACGATCGTTAACAGTTTGTTTGTTTGTACTTTGATGTTTCTGATTGGACGTACTTTTTAATTTGAACACCGTGTTTGGTCCATAATCAAGACCCGTTTTAGAAATTCGCTGTCAGTTTCTGCCCTTGATCATTTGATGCGGATTTCAATTGATGGCCCCAGTGTTGAACATTTTGATTTTAAGGCTGCCTTTAAGGTTTGGGCTAGGTTAGGTTAAAACTCGCAGAATTCTTGTTTGAGACTGATGTTGTTGTATATATACTGTATGTAAATATGTAAATATATTAAATCATGTTTTAAATGGAACAGAAATGAAAAATATGTGCTTTTTATACATCTTATGTTATTTCATAAATAATACATGTGATATTGCTAAAGACATGAATGAAATAAAAGAGAAAAAAACAATACATTTCGTTCAACTGTGTTTTTTATACCCCTTTTTTTTTTTTATCCTTTATCCGTTGATTATTGTTTGAATTGGCTTCAAAGTTGGCTCAAAATTTTGGCTCCAACTTTTTTATTTTGGCTCCTTTTTTTTCTATTAAATTGCGAAAGTATTGGCGAAAGAAAACAAGAGGGCCAAGATGGCCCTAAATCGATCACCTGAATGATAGTAAATTAGAAGCAAATATTTAACTGCAAATATCTGTGAAAATTTAATCAGGAGTTCAAATGAAACTGCAAGGAGTGGACACTCAGTTAAAGAAATAGTTTATCAGTAAAAGCCATTTATATCTTGAAATCTAACAAGAACTTTAATAAGAATGGAATTATAAAGTTTTGTCATTTTGCACCTTTCCTGATGCGGCTTTGCTGCCCTGTTTGTCAACGAAATCAATATGACTTGAACAGTTTTTGTAGAAAGTCACTCAAAGAACATTTCTGCCAAATTATCTTGGAATCTGACAAATGGATTATGGAGATGGAGGTTTTTAAAGTATGGGTATTTTTCTCAATTTCTGATGCCGCAGCAACAAAAGTTTTACACAGAATGTAAGTCTTTGAACAATTTTGAAAGAGGACCATCAAAGGAACATTCCTGTGAAGTAACGTTGAAATTGGTAGAGTGGAATGGTAGGAGTTGTCATTTGTAGCTAAAAGTTCAATTTACCCCTTTTGTGATGACCCGAGGTTGCTATGATTTTGAAACCAATCAATACGGCTTGAAAAAATCAAGTAGATGATCATTGAAGTAAGATTCCTATTCAATTTTCTTAATATCAGACAAGGACTTAAAAAACTAGAAATACTGTGAGCAAAGCTCACTAAAGAATACCCCCCGCTCCCCTCCCAAAGCATCGGATACATTGGTAAAGTTTCTACTTTGCTTATCTTCCCTTGGAAGAATCTGAGGAGAAAAATCTTCCTTCATGCATATCTACATATAATGTGTAGCCTTCATATACAGTTTGACTCAGTAGTGCTTACAAGAAATGTAGAGGTATGTGCACAGGAGTCCCTCGCAGGCAACCTCTAAGTTGAATTATCTGCCCTTGGAAGAATCCGAGGCGTATGATCTTCCTTCATGCATATCTACAATTGATGTGTAACCTTCATGTAAAGTTTGAACCAAATCCATTGAGCCGTTTAGGAGGAGTAGTGCTTACAAGAAATGTGGAGGTATGTGCACAGGAGTCCCTCGCAGGTAACCTCTAAGTTGAATTATCTGCCCTTGGAAGAATCCGATACATATGATCTTCCTTCATGCATATCTACATATGATGTGTAACCTTCATGTAAAGTTTGACCCAAATCCATTGAGCCATTTAGGAGGAGTAGTGCTTACAAGAGATGTGGAGGTATGTGCACAGGAGTCCCTCGCAGGTAACCTCTAAGTTGAATTATCTGCCCTTGGAAGAATCCGAGGTGTATGATCTTCCTTCATGCATATCTACATATGATGTGTAACCTTCATGTAAAGTTTGAACCAAATCCATTGAGCCGTTTAGGAGGAGTAGTGCTTACAAGAAATGTGGAGGTATGTGCACAGGAGTCCCTCGCAGGTAACCTCTAAGTTAAATTATCTGCCCTTGGAAGAATCCGAGGCGTATGATCTTCCTTCATGCATATCTACATATGATGTGTAACCTTCATGTAAAGTTTGAACCAAATCCATTGAGAGGTTTAGGAGGAGTAGTGCTTACAAGAAATGTGGAGGTATGTGCACAGGAGTCCCTCGCAGGTAACCTCTAAGTTGAATTATCTGCCCTTGGAAGAATCCGAGGCATATGATCTTCCTTTATGCATATCTACATATGATGTGTAACCTTCATGTAAAGTTTGACCCAAATCCATTGAGCCGTTTAGGAGGAGTAGTGCTTACAAGAAATGTGGAGGTATGTGCACAGGAGTCCCTCGCAGGTAACCTCTAAGTTGAATTATCTGCCCTTGGAAGAATCCGAGGCATATGATCTTCCTTCATGCATATCTACATATGATGTGTAACCTTCATGTAAAGTTTGAACCAAATCCATTGAGCCGTTTAGGAGGAGTAGTGCTTACAAGAAATGTGGAGGTATGTGCACAGGAGTCCCTCGCAGATAACCTCTAAGTTAAATTATCTCCCCTTGGAAGAGTCCGAGGCGTGTGATCTTCCTTCATGCATATCTACATATGATGTGTAACCTTCATGTAAAGTTTGAACCAAATCCATTGAGCCGTTTAGGAGGAGTAGTGCTTACAAGAAATGTGGACATACGGACAGACAGACAGACAGACAGACGGACAGACAGACGGACAGACAGACGGACAGACAGGGTGATTCCTATATACCCCCCCAAACTTTGTTTGCCGGGGGGTATAAAAATGGAATTTCTAAATTTTGTCATTTTGCCCCTTTTCTGATGCCTCCTGACTGCCATGTTTTCAACGAAACAGTATGCCTTGAACAATCTTTGTAGAGGGTCACCCAAGGAACATTTCTACTAAACTATATTGGAATCTCACATGCAGATTCAGAGGAGAAGATTTTTAAAGTTTGGACATTTTTCCCCCTTTCTGATGTCGCAGCAACCAAAGTTCTCAATGGAATTTAAATCTTAGAACAATTTTGAAAGAGGGCCGCCAAAGGAACATTCCTGTGAAGTTTGGATGAAATTGGGTCCTGTGATTTAGGAGGAGATGATGTTTAAAGCTAAAAGTTAACGAGATGATTTTGCCCCTTTTCTGATGCCTCCTGACTGCCATGTTTTTCAACCAAACAGTATGCCGTGAACAATCTTTGTAGAGGGTCACCCAAGGAACATTTCTACCAACTATATTGGAACCTGACATGCAGATTCAGAGGAGAAGATGATGTTTAAAGATAAAAGTTAACGATGACGGACAGACGACGGACAAAAAGTGATCAGAATAGCTCACCTTGAGCCTTTGGCTCTAGGTGATCTAAAAAATAGCCAGGGGAGGCCCTGGTATAAAGTTTCAATGCAATACAATAAGTAAACACTGAGATATGGACTCTATATTTAGTTGCACACAAAACTTTAACCAGAATTTCTAAGTAAAAAAGGGCCATAACTTGCCTAAAATGCAGGATAGAGTTATCTAACTTGATAATCTACATAGGAGTGATAGTTTGGTAGGGTTGTAGAAAGTTTCAATGCAATACATGTAGTATTCAAGTACTTGCATGCAAAACCTTAACTAAGGTGTGACGTGGACACCGACGCCAGGGTGAGTAGTATAGCAGTCATATTCTTCGAATAGTCGAGCTAAAAATCAAAAGCTCATGTCAGACAGTGTAACATGTACTTGAGTTTAGCCATTTGGGGTCACCCATCCAGGCACTAATCTTGAAGAATGTTGCTTAACTTTAAGAAAAGGTCAACCACTCTACCAACGTCGCTATAAAAGCCGGCTTCCACAGCAAGGGTGTAGAAGTGGTATTTGTACTTATAACTCATTGCTGTTACAACAGCAATGTCATTATACTTCAGGCTACATAATCTATAGTCTCAATATTAGTGTTGGGACGATGATCGATTATAATCGAAAGTTGATCGGATATGCATCACGTTAGCGATAATCGATTGCAATTTACCACAATCGATTATCAATCGGTTCACCTTTTTTGCTTCATTTCTGTTTGATTAATATTTGCTTCCACAAGGGAGGTTTCTCTCATGGGCTAGCATGTAAATACAACAACTTGAAATCGAAAAAAAAGTGTTTTTTGGGCAATAAAATGATACAACCTAGTAAAGACAAGACATTAAGGCTTAAGCCGGTATATTTTTTATCAAACATAAATAATAAGAAGCATTGCGAATATTAAGGCTTGTCAAATGCAATACTGTATGAACCGATTATATAATCGATGTCTAATCGAATTATGCAAAGTGATTGTAACCGATAATCGATTGTAAAAATGGAACCGATGGCCCAACACTACTCAATATATCGCCGTTACATATAGGATGCGAACAGTCAAAATAAAAATTGCATTCCTAGTACAGAAACCTGGTCTTCAAAATCAAATGATGCCACAGAATTATTCAAATTGAAAATTCCTAGACTAGTACTAGTCATCAGGAATAAGTTGACTGTCGCCGTGATATATCTGAAATTATGTTGCAATCGCTGAAATACTCCAATAAAACGAATCAACCTGAAGAGTGCATGCACATGACCTATTTAGTTCAGTCACCAAAATAGGGCACTACGATATTGGAAAGGAAAGTGACAGAAGTTTTGTATACAAATTTATTTGTCATATTATAGAAGAAACAAAATCACATGTTTTATATGTATACCATTGCCAGCAGCCTTGTCGACATCGAAATATCCGAACGTTAGACATATCCGAATATATATACATTTTGAAAAGAAGACGGGTTGCTTACAGCCAAATTGTCGAATTCTGGATTAAGTTCTCCCCAGTCATTTAGAGTGGACTGCAAGAGTGGGCTGTCTGTTGAAGGCTTTTGCTTGTCAGGCATAGCATGAACAGTGGCACCACCCGTTTCCTGCATTGTTTTTGTTTCGCTTCCCTTTTCTACGCGTAATGCCCTGCTAAATCCCGGTGCCTATCGGGAGACCACTGATTTTGTAAAAACTTATAATCCGGGACCTTTCGTTAACATTGTAAAACTTACATCGCCAAGAAAAATACAACATGTAAAATCGCAACATTTTGTTTTATATAATCCCATATACGTAAAAACAAAGGAAAATACTTTGACAGTCTATCTTTTAAACAACCGCTTACTCTTATGTGATTGGACAACACAATGCTTATTCTCTTTTCTACATTAAAAAAACGCTCCGTTCAATCGGTTTTGTTTCTTAATTGTTATTGTTCTAGGACACCTGGTTGCTTTCCATCTGGTCATACTCGCAGTTGTTTCTTGGACACTTGTCTTTTACCCATACTCACAGCCGGTTTCCTGGATACCTGGCCCTTCCCCTATACTCCTACTCACGTTTGGTTCTGGGACACCTAGTCCCTTTCCCTATACTGATACTCGCAGTTGTTTATAGTACACCTGGTCCCTTATCCTTAACCAATACTCACAGCCGATTCCCTGGATACCTGGCCCCTTCCCCTATACTCCTGCTCACATTTGGTTCTAGGCACCTAGTCCCTTTCCCTGTACTCACAGTTGTTTATGAGACACCTGGTCCCTTGTCCTTAACCAATACTCACAGCCGGTTTCCTGGATACCTGGCTCCTCCCCCATACCCCTACTCATATTTGTTTCTGGGACACCTGATCCCTTTCCCTCTACTCATACTTACAGTTGTTTTTGACACTTGGTCCCTTGTCCTATACCTATAATCACAGCCGATTCCCTGGACAACAGGTCCCTTCCCTATATTCCTACTGACATTTGGATCTGGGACACCTGATCATTTTTCCTTTACTCAAACTCACAGTTGTTTCTGGGACACCTGCATGGTCCCTTGTCCTAAACCAATACATACAGCTGGTTCCCTGGATACCTTGTCCCTTTCCCTATACTCATACTCACAGTTGTTTGTGAGACACCTGGTCCCTTGTCATTTACCAATAATCACAGTCGGTTCCCTGGATACCTGGTCCATTCCCCTATACTCCTACTCATATTTGGTTCTGGGACACCTGGTTCCTTTCTATATACTCATACTTACAGTTATTGTGGTACACTTGGTTCTTGGTCCTATACATATACTCACAGCCGATTCCCTGGACACCTGGTCCCTTCCCCTATATTCCTACTCACATTTGGTTCTGGGACACCTGATTCCTTTTCCTTTACTCCTACGCACAGTTGTTTAAGGGACATCTGGTCCCTTGTCCTAAACCAATACTCACAGCCGATTCCCTGGATATCTGGTCCCTTCCACTATACTCCTACTCACATTTGGTTCAGGGACACCTGGTCCCTTTCCCTTTAACCATACTGACAGTTGTTTCTGGGACACCTGGTCCCTTGTTATGATGTTTGTTGATGTGTCTATTAACATTTTTATTCCATTATATTGATCTATTTAGCTCTCAATTTTCAAACATCTGCCTTCATAACAGGAACCGTCATCCAACTAGCAGATTCGCCAGCATGATATGTCATTTGACATTAGACATAGAGACATGGAGTCAGTCGGACCAATCTCCGAAAGATATTTTATTATATGTTGAATTACAGAGCTATTCATATATCACCAAAAGTATGCACTATAACACATGAGATGGACATTCCAAAATATATATTGATACTTATACAAGACTCAAATCTTAGTTCATGTAAATATATCAATTACGGTACATGGTGCACTTGTGTTGGCTTACCACAAGTGCACTTAGATATTGACCTCTCTTTAGTAAGTTCAGTACCACTTTTAGGAAACAGTGGAAAATACACGGAATGAGCGGCACAATATCTATATTTGGTGCGAGGGTGTGATCGGATCAGTATATAAGATAGGTGAAAAGCGCCCACTAGGAATGGATAGATGAGATTGCGGGTGTCGGTTCGCGGTGTCACTAAACATAGTCCTGTAGAGTCTGGTGGTCAAATATCCCATTATATCAATTTTTTGTTTTAACTTTTTATAACTCTACCAGTCTCCACTGTCACGCATATCATATTCTATATTCATACGAAATTGAACTAAAATAGGCAAATACATTTATTTTTATATGATACAATAACACTCTATTTTATTCATTTCAATACAAAAATACAACGAAACATTAATACAATGGGATATATGACCTCCAGACTCTACTAGACTCGATGTGTGTTCGTTTGTTGTATTTTCATAAAATTACTTTAATTTACTGTACTATGTAAATTATATATTGTGAATTGGACACAGGTGAAAGATGCAGTGATATGAACCCTCTGGTCCCTTTGAACATTCAATTATGACAGACGGCGAATTCTAACAATGTTTGCAGAGGTCGGTCCGCCAGGCTATATTGATAAGCGTCCTCTGAATTCAATTCCAATAAACACAGGGCTGTGCACAGACGATCAACCAATCCAGAATGGAAATTTGGAACCTCCGATCGAGAGCCGGGACAAATATAAACAATCACCGATTATTAATCAAACCACTGCAGTGCTGACGGCCTGTGGGCTGCTGGAAGGTTGGAGAAGTAGGGGAAATGTGAAAGGAAATAACAATTGCAGCTTATGTTTATGTATTTATTGTCAAGAAGTTGAAAGATCATGTCAAAAATAGTAAATTTTATTAAACTGCCAATTTAAAAACAGAAGGACCTTATTGGCACTTTATCGCTCACCTGAGTGCAAGAGCTCACAAGTATACCCATTTAAGATATGAAGAATCAAAGTGAAATTTGACAGCAGGTTTGGGCAGAATTTTCTGCATTATTATATTGAGAAATACACATTCCATCAAGTTGAAATATTTCTCTAAGCCATGTACTAGACTGGGAGAAAGTGTTTGAAATATGCAAAACTCATCAAGACAATTATTCTGACAAAGATTCAAAATGCAACATCCAAGATTTTCCTTCATTTGGCCTAGTGACCTATTTTTGTTTACCCGATATGACCCTTATTCGAACATGGACTAGATATCATTAAGATAAACATTCTGACCAACTTTTAAAAAATGTGGCCTCTACAGTGTTGACAAGAGTTTCCTTCAATTTGGCCTAGTGAACTAGTTTGTTAACATACATGACCAATATTCAAACTTGGCCTACATATCATCAAGACAAACATTCTGATACAGTTTCAACATGCTCAAGTTAAGAATGCAGCCTCCATTATGTTAACAAGATTTCCCTTCAATTTGGCCTAGTGACCTAGTTTCTGACCCAATATGACCCATGTTCGAACTTGACTTAGATATCATTAAGACAAACATTCTAACGAAAATGCCGTTGATACCTCCACAGCACTTGCGGGCACATGCACAGCACGATTGGGGGAGAGGTTTGCGTTTGCACGCTACCTCTACAACTTAGTTATTGATGCATTGGTGGCTGAAGAGGAGAGGTCTCATTCCTTTTACTGCCACTCTCCCTCTCTTGTGGGTACTGCCCTCTCCTTCTCTTTCAGTCCTCCCTTCTTTTATATGGCATCTTGTAGTACTGTTACTCTGACACTTTTGTGATAAATTGTGTGTTAAATTGCTACCTTGTGTGAAGAGCGCGACTGGAATCTGATTAATGATGCGATGACCCGGCTTTTATAACCTGCGAGACACATTGGATGGTCGGCCAGACGCCGCCTTTCACCGGTTAATGTCTGCCCGATGTCCGACCGGGCTCTGGGCGTCGAATTTGGCCCGGCGCTCGCCAGATATGTATGATGCCCGACCAGGTCGAGGTGTCGTGGGGTGAGGGGAGTCGGGCACGAGCCCTATTGGCCCCCGCTAAATCCGCCACTACATTTGCCATGCTTTTTCTCTGTTTACCATTAATTTTTCGACGCACGGGCCCTACGGCCCCCGGTTAATCCGCCACTGTATATTTCACGTGCCTTCTTTCTTTTTTACCGTTCCTCTTCGCGAATGTTAAAAATGTTAACAAGCGTCCATATTTGACCTCTCGGCGCATTAATTTCTAAAACATTTCAATAACAACATTAAAATGATATTTATGGGGGAGATCCTAACCCTTTAAATGCAGTTTTGTTGAATCCATGATGAAATATTTTTCTCGCGCATTTTTTCTCGCGTTGTTTGGTGCTAACAGCAATTGGCATGCTGCCAACTCCGAAACAAAAATGGTATTACTACTAATACCAGGGGCTAAAGCCCCAGGCCAAAAATGAATCAAAGCGCTGAAAGCGCTAATGGTATAGGGGCGGGCATATGTAAGTTGAAAATATATGGCATAGATAATATGGATAACCATTGTTGAAACAATAAACAATGACTTTTAAAACAAACCAAACCAAAAATATGTGAAGCAACACATACTGCCTGCCAATAACATATACCTTATTTATCAAAGTTTGACCCTTTTCTTGTATAAACAAAATAAATCAGAAAGGACAAAAGATTGACAAAAAAACGAGCAGCGACCCTTTATTAAAATATTTTCAGTTCAGAAATCACTAAAGATCCACAATGTATATTGTAATCATGCTGATAAAGGAAAGACAATCGAAAGCATGTTAGAGTTATGTTTCTTTTTGCACTGCACATCTGTAGCTCTGAGTTCCTTATACACCAAGTCTTAAATTGATACATTGGACATCTATTGAGACAATAACTGAAAAATGAAAAAATGAGTTTACACCTAAAAAACTTGACCAAGATATTCTGCCCATCAACATATTGTCTAAATTTGGTGATGATCGGATACAGGCTTCACAAGTTATTTAGCTGACAAGACCAATTTTAGGTAATTTCTATAATTAAAAGGTGATAACTCTCGATTGACTTAAGCGATATGGCTAGTTATCAAACTTATCTGAGATATTATGCCAATACACATTATGATCAAATTTGGTGATGATTAAGCAAAGGCTTCTAATGTTATTGAGCTGGAAAGACCAATTTTAGGCAATTTCTATAAATAAAGGGCAATAACTCTCGATCGACTGAAGCGATATGGCTAGTTATCAAACGTGTATTAGATATTATACTAATACACTTTCTGACCAAATTTGATCATGATTGGACAAAGGATTCTTAAGTTATTGAGCTGGAAAATATACTGGACGCCGCCCGCCGCAGGTAAAACTATAATACGTTCCGTTAAAAAATGGGCGTATAAAAACCTAACCAATTATGTTTTTCTAAACATTAAATTGTTATCTTACAACACTTTAATATTCTTTTTACTGATTAGACTTTAAGTCTTATGCAACTATGTCCCTTATATCATCTCATGTATTTGCTATGTAAAACATGAGTATAAGAAGTTTTTCAAATGCATTTACCAGTAGAATAAGCCATGTTTTTCAAGGATTGAAATAATTTAATCAATATTTGAAGAGGATGAACAATTGGGCCAAATTATTTTTAAATCAGGCCAGTATTTTCAAAACAAATGCATTTCCATTGCAAAGAGGATAAGCATTAAGGAACATTCTTATGAAGGTCGATTGCAATGGACAAAGTGGAAGGAGACATTGTTTAACACTTTCCCACTTGTAGATGACGTTTGAAATCACTGTGGTAAAGGGAGATAATGCTCATAGTGAATATTTCATCCTTTTGCAAGTTTAGCTTTTATCCAAAGAGATTTTCCATATTTTGGCCTAGCTTTTGTTAATGCTGTCTGTGGGAAAGGGATATGAGGATGTAAAGAAAGTTCAGAACAAGATGTAGACCCTAGTTTGAAAGAAACAAACAACTTAAGTTTAACCCTTTCCCTCATATGGACGTTTTCTGACGACTCTGCAGAAGACGGCTTTTTGAATACAGTGAGTGAGTGACAAAAGAAGAAATTGCTCAAAATGAGCAATTTTTCCTTTTGCCACATTGTTTTCCTCTTTAAGTCATAGGTTGTCCATTCAATTATAGAGATTTTCTATTTTTTGACAAAATACGTTCAAAGTCATCTGCTGCAGAATTATCGTATGACGGAAAGGGTTAATCATATTGAGCAATTATTTCAACTCTTTTCAATAATTTTACTTTCATTTAAAGAGATTTTCCATTTGTTTTGCTTAGATGTTTTCAAAATGGTCTGTTGCATATTTATTTTATGTGAGAAAGGATTTAGGTTAATATTTTTTTATTTAAACTAATATTCCATTCCAATTTGGGGCTACACCCCTAAACTCCTGCTTCATCATTAATTCAATTATACAGTGCAAAGACAAAAAAAATAAAAACTTTGTAACAAAGAACAATAGGTGACTAGGTCAAACTGAATACACTTTGTGGCAACATAATATATAAACAATGTTTTTATGCCTGTCATTAAAAATAACCATATTCAAGAATGCAAATCTTTTGAGTGGACATGCACAGTACATTTCACCTATATGAATCAATAAAAAAAAAATCACAATTGAAGGTTATAATTTCATGCTAATCTAGTTTAACTGCCAATTTATCAAAGAATGATTTTAACAGACATCATCAATTAAACGCTTTGAAGCTTTCCCTCATAATTATGACAAATCTGCAGTAGACGACTTTGAAAATGTCTACTAAAAAATAAGGAACATCTCTATAATTGTTAAAACCTATATAGAATGAAGATAATTTGCCACACATTGGTCAACATCAGCCCCTTTGAATGAATGTTAAAATATTTCATTTCATGTTGCCAGACGCATCCTAAACTTTTTATCAACTGTAAACAACATCCGGGCCTGCGCCCCCGAATCCCTGCAATTTCAATCTGAAAGAACAAGTTTAGTTGCACACATTAAAAAAAAAATTGTTTACATCTTATTAGAAACCAGCATGTACATTCCAGCTTGCAAAATCCTTGATTGTATTGACTGTGTAGTGGACATGTACTAACATAATATGTTTAAACTTTAACCTATATGAATCCATAAAATCTTGTCGTAATTGAAGTTAAGTAAATTCTGATTGAGAAGAAACTTTTTTTACCAGTGTGCCTATAACACAGTGGACGGCCTCGGTAGTGTTTTGGTAGAACTTCTGCCTTTGGTGCGGGTAGTCCCACATTTATTTGGACTGGGATGCGGGAGGTCGCAAGTCCGATCCCCAGTCGGGTCAAGCCAAAACCTTAAAAAATGGTAGATGTGACTGCCCTTCTTGATGCTCAGGGTTGCTCGGTTAGGATTACAACTGACTGGCTGGTGTCAGGATAAATGGACCAGAAGTACTGGTAACTTACCCAGTACACGCCGTCAGATAACTAGAGAATTGTTGAAAGCGGCGTAAAACATTTAAAAACACACCAAACAATGACACAGTTGAGAGACATAGCCAGTACAAGAGGTAGCGATGCCATAAAGCCAAAGTGTAACTGTACGGTGTCAGGTAACATTTACTACTTGTCATAATGACTGTTCATTGGTTCAAACCAGTACAAATGGGCAACTTGGTCGTATAGGGAATTGTCTTTTCTACAGATCTGCCAAGGTTCATTAGATTATACACATTCACACGGATGGACCCACCAATTGACCCCTTATAATTATTAAGCTGATCCAGGTTAAATGAATAAAAATTGGTATTAACTACTAAATATAAAGAAATTATATCTTTATCCATAAAGAAGTAACAATAACAAAATCTAAACCATCACTATAATGTCTTCCTCATGGCGACGCAAGATTACAATATATATGAACAGAGAATATCTTCAGTGGTTCTACTTATCAGAGAAGCAGATGAACGAAAGACGAAACATACTGTTCACAACTTCAGACTTGACTTCAAGTGCGTAAAACATTGGGTACGAAACGGAATCCTTGTTTCATTTTAAGCATTAAGAAGCATTGGACATGTCTGACATTGAAAGAATGTTGCGAGGTGCTTAAAAACTATTTATATAATCATATACTTGTGAGGATGCAGCTCAAACTTACATGATGGCTCGGCAAAACACTCCGAGTCTGCACATTTTGGTTGCCTTTACAAGCATGTTAAACATGAACGGCAACTCTAATGTTAACCGGAACATTGCAAATAATTATCATGTTTCGCACGAATATGGTTTCTTGACACAAAGATTAAACAAAACAACATGACTCCCATTGGGCCTAGCAATAAACATATAATGTGACAAATGTGCCTAAGAATTTTGAATGAATCACGATAGCACCAGCTTACCCGACGGTCGTTGACTTTCAGCAGTTATGGACAGTTTAACACAATACATCCATTGAACAGTTTTCTAAATGATAAAATGACGGGTGTTTCCTGTATTTTGTTACCAAAGAAGGCATATCGGATCTACTAGATCGAAAAATTTAATCGAGTCGATACGGGCCAGAGGTCAAGAATCCGCCATTTTTAACGTGGTTAATGAAAAGCTTGAAATTTGAATGCGCTTAGTGACACTGACGTCATTTTTATGGAATTGTTCTCTGAACAGAATCTTCGATACATGTTCAGTGATGTAAACATTTGATATACAGTCTGAAATCGGAAAAACGGATGTCCGAGTAGTCCCAAATTGCCCACAGAATTCGTTTTGTAACAAGCAAAAATAGCACCATAGTATATGTGACCTTTGACCCTGACCGTAAGAAGTTTCTAACCGAAACTTTATCAAACCGTTTTTTAAACAAAAAACCTAGACTACAATTTAATCTCTATTAAACAAAATCAGGTGAAAATACTGATGCATTTTTGTCTCGAGCTTTGAAAATAGCCACAGACTTAAAATTGGATGAAATCATTCTTATTTCATTGATAATAAATGGGGGTTGAGCGATGAAATTAGAAAACAGGTTTTATTAAAGGAACCGAAAAGTTTACCTGAATTGTCTAGATTTGTAAAAGTATGTGAAGCAACTCATGTTTTGTCTATAGTACATAAGAAACGAAGTTTGAAAACATGCTGGAAGAAATAAAGGATTTGAAAAAGGAACTGTAAATTAAACAAATAAATGCCGTCCAAGGTCCAGTCTACAATGATAAACAAATGGGTTATCAGTAAAATAATTTCTCTAGATTAAACAATCAAGAGAGTTATATGCCGAACACCACACGTTATGATGATTATGCCTATCAACAGTCGAAAGTGATCAAGCATGCAATACACTCATAATCCAGAATTGGTTTCGCGGCAAATACACGTGTTTCAGAATGCGGCAATCCAAAATGTAGGTTTTGGAAAATGTGTCCGGCTTAAAATAAGAAATGTCATCATTGTTTCAAAGTAGGCCATTTTAGAATAATGTGTTATAATAAACACAAATGACGGGATTTATCCAACACAGGTTCTTTTTCAGCTATGTTTAAACAGCCTCCCATTACATCTCGAAAACAACGTAAAGTACATGCAACAAGCTGTTTCACAAATATTTCAGAACATTTAGTCACGATTAGCATTGCAGACAACAAGTTAACAGACGCTCTTTTAGATAGTGGAAGTTCAATTAGTTGTATGCAAAAATAATTTTGGCAAACAACAAATTTACCCAATCAAAAACTTCAAACCGTCAAATTTGCGATTTAAGACGGCTGTCGATTCTTTACCACAAGAAGCTTTAGGTTTTATGAAAATTACAATTACAATAGGGAATAAGACGTTTGTTCATACTTTTTATATTATAGAAAATATAGCAAAATGTGTTATTTTGGGTATAGACTTTTTTAAATAAACACAAGGCATTATTGAGCATCTAATACAAATAGAAAATTCCGGTGATTGTTGATAAAAAGTTATTACACAATAATTTGATTGTTTTGTTTAACAATAAAGAATTACTCGATCTTAATTGCCCGAACCAAAACAAACAAATAATTTTAATTCCATTGTGTATCGATTCGACTAATCTCTCTACAATTCCTAAAAATAAATTTATTGCGTCAATTGAAATTTTAAAATATGAATTTTATACATGACATATTTTATACGCCGACAAAAATATGAAGTGAATGCGCTAGAAAGCATTAACGATACTTCTTTTGGATCTTCTAATGTAACTTCCAAAACTAAAATTTTGTTTTTAACATATGCTCCACTTTTAGATCAATTAGAGGATTACAAAGATGTTTTCAGTAGAGACAGTAATGATCTTGGTTGGGTAAACAATTTTGAATGTTCAATTGAATAAAAACCAAATGCACTACCTATAATATATATATATAGGTGCTACCTATTTACGAAAAAAACGCAAGATAATTATAAACAAAAATTAAAGAGCATACTTTGGCCATAAAAAAAGGATTTATAAGTAATTGACTAGACAATAATAATGTTAATGTCATGTTTCTTGCATTATCAAAACATATTTGGAATTCGTATTGATGTCGTCTATTATTACGAACAGAAAATAATAAAGTAAAGACTTTCAGAAAATCAAGGAATACATTTATATGAACGAGGTTAAAACACGAGGGCCAAGATGACCTGCATTATGGTAAAGAAGCAAATAGATCAGCCCTTTTCTGATTCCACCTGGCGACTGCCTTTTTCAACCAGTCAATATGAGCGGAACAAATTATGTACGGGGTCACTTTTCTGCTAAACCCTTTCCCTAATAGAGACGGTTTCGGAAGCCTTTGCAACAGACGATTTAAGAAAAGATTGTCGCCAAAGGAACAATTGCTCTTTATGAGAAAGTTATCCTTTTGCCACAACGTTTGATAAATAATTATACTTTGAATGTATAGGAATTTTAGGTAATTCATGTTCATGCCATTTTTTTTTGCGGGAAACGACGTTGCTCCATTGACGTTACGCCAAGATGAAGTGTTACGGAAATGACGTCACGTCCTTCTTTGGCTACGATACAGTCAACATTTAGGTCCGGTCGTAGAAGGCTAATGATGTCGTTTTTTTTGACGAACGGGAAAACATATTTCTTACAGAGTTCAATTTATTTTTAATTTTTCGTACAACTGTTAATTCCCACGTAACACAGCACTTTAATGATCTTAAATATTGATTTTTAAAAAAAATGATTAAAAAGACGACAATAATTTTCAATCCGTGTTTTTCGTCTCATTTTATATATACCCAAAATATCGATTAAAAAAAATTGATTAAAAAGACGACAGTAATTTACAAAGGTACAGAATAAATTGAATAAACGTGTACTTATGTTCGGTATAATAAAATAAATATTGCATGGCTTCCAGTGTGACAGTACATATTGTCAACATTCGGGTAAATTATGTTAACCTCGGCTTCGCCACAGTATTTTCCTCATGTTGACAATATGTACTGTCACACTGGAAGCCATGCACAATTTATAGAATATCAGTCCGTCGAATTCCATATTCTCAAGCCCAGTGATATTTGTTAAAAAGAAATGTTGCACCCCACTGCGCGTAACAGGAGTATCGTTTGTGTTTAGATTCAAGGTACCTCAACAAAATTGTAAAACGTATGTTCTATCAGCCTTTAAATCTGGATAAAATTAAAGATTTAATTGGTGAAAAACGGCCTACATTCTTTAGTAAACTAAATATAAAAGCTGCTTTTCTAACATTACAATTAACTGAAGAATCTAAACCATTTACAGCTTTTATACACTGTCTACTGAAGATTCATATGAATATAATGTATTACCATTTGGCTATTTAAACAGTCAATATTATTGGTCGTTATTTATTCATAAGAATCTAAAAAAGGTTTTATATAATCAACGGTTTGTTACATAGACGATATTTTAATCTTTTCAAATTATATACAGGAACTTATTATAAAGAGGTATTACAAAGCTTAACATCGGCAAATCTAAGACTAAAACTGTTTAAATGCGAATTTTCACAAAGAAAAATTTCATTTCTAGGCATGTTTTTAAAAAGATACACTACAAATAGATCCAAACAAACTTGAAATTATCCGTATTAAAACAACAATTCCTAATAATAAAACAAGTTTAAAAAGCTGTTTAGGAATGACAACATTCTTGCGCAGATTTATCAACAAATATTTGTTTTTTTTTTTTAATTTTTTCAAAACAATTTATACATAATACATGTAAGTAAAATATATATCTTAAAGTAACAGTCAGTGCATATGTAAATCACATTCTAACGTAATGTATCTTGGACTAAGGCTCGATAACATAAGGTAAGGTCTAATGATTTCGAAATTAACAATGGTTTAAGATTATTTTCCATTTTCTATTAAAACGTTCTGACTGGTCTTTTACAAGGGGCTATCTGTTGCTCTACGATTAATTTGTTATTAACGTAATTAATAAAATTATTACTCGTTGGTATTTGATTGGCGTATTTCATTTTAAATATGTATGGTTTGACAAATATTATAATGTAATTTAATGTATTTATATCTGTGATATTTTTGTAGCTTCAAATATTCAATTATAACAGCGTCCTTAAATACACTGTTACGTAATCATTTAGTATATAAATGGACGAACACACCTCAAGTTTTAATTTCAAAACCAATCCTAAAGCTACCTAAATTTAACAAATCATTTTTGGGATAGGGGCGTTTCTCTACTATCCCATTTTAAGCCTGCTTTCGAAAAGTCGGATTACGGCTGCAACCGCAGTCCACAATTGAATTCTTACGCCAAAATCGAGTTTTGATTGGCCTTTTCAACGAAAAACCCTCCGCTTGCATTAATTAATGAGACAAAATAGTTCCAACGCTCGAAACACACTCTGAACTATGATTGACCTCAATGTCAGTGGTGTTAGGTAACGTCGACCGTGCTCTGACCCCATTAGTTTACAACAGTCGACTTATAAAGAGAAATGTGCAAATCACTGTATATAAAATTATTGAAAGGAGTTGAAACCATTGTGGGAAAAGTAGTAATTGCCTACGATAAGCAATTTCTCCTTTTGTCACAGTGTTATCGATTGTAATCTGCTGCACATGCGTATGTAAGCGTCTGTAAGCGGAAAATGGTTACTTCCTCCCCATGGAAGCGGAACCCTTTCCGTGATACTATAACAGTTCGAATATTGAAAATATTGTTGAAAATTGAGCTATTGCTGTCAATGAGCAATTCCTCCTTTTCACACAATGCTTTCAAACACGTTTCAAATTAATTATTTTCATATTTGAACGTTTTACTATGGACATTCTTTTACTCGACACATTTTGAATAAAATGCTAGAGATGAATGATAACGAGCAATTTTGCCTAACATCAAGGGTAAACATATATAGTTGAAATCCTAGTGGAAAAAGAGGAAATGGGTCACAATAAACAATTCTGCAGCCGTCTGCTGCACATGCGTCAACAAGCGACTGCAAGCGGTAAAGGGTTGAACCGTTTCCGTTATAGCTACTTAGTTACATACGAATGTTGAAAGTGTATTTGAAAACGGAGCAATTGCTGACAATGAGCAATTCCTCCTTTCCAAACAATGCTTTGAAACATGAATCATTTTTTTGCTATAACCAAGATAACGAAAACATTTGTCTACAGTTATTATGTTAACCTTTGCCCCTTTTAGACACATTTGAATCACCTTACCAGATGAATGATAATCAGCAAGTTTGTCTTTTTCCACAATGTTTTCATCACTATTCAAAATAGGAAATAGAAATGAAATCTACAAATTAGAGATAAGTTAATTTCAACATTGATTGATTGGGGTTAACGCCGTTTTTACCATTTCCTCAGTTATACCACGGCGGCCAGGTTACCTACAAATGTATTTCCTGGTTTTCTCACACCAGTACTCCACACAACAATCTTCCCAAGCAACTGGCTGCTTTTCCACATAGACTGAGCCCATTCGTGAAAGACGAATGACGCATGTCGCATTAACTTTTGTCAAACGTCGGAAAGAAATTTGGCCGAAAATGTCAACATACACACGAGTTATAACCGCAAGGTCATTATATATTTTATAATTGAGGCTCTTCTAGCGATTTTGGGACACAATTTATAATGTATATGCATTTGCGTTAATTGAAGACTCAACGTCCGTCAACGTGTAATCTAGTCCTAGATGTATTTGTTGACAAACAAACTAGAAATGTAATCTTAATAGGTTTTTGTAAATTTACCTTGTACGGTCCCGTTTCGGAGACGCATCGAACCAGTCTTCTGTAATCAATACTTTATGAGTTGTCTCTGTCTGTAAAGCTTAGAGGTATAATCCGGCGTCCGGCCGGCTGTCTGCCTGAATGTGCATTCGTCCGTCCGTCATGGATTGCATGTATTGGTCAACACGTTGTTACTGTATGGCATATTTATTTCAAAGTGGTTAGACTTATACCGTGTGATCAGGAGAACGGCAAAGTACTAGGTACATAACTCTGGTCTGTCTATTTTAGTTATCTCCATTTTTCCTTATTTAGTTCAGCGATTGTCTCAATTTATTTCCATTGTATCCATTTCAAACTTGGTTTGTAGGTAACTTATGACCTACAGATTTGCAGTGCACCATTACCATAACTTAAGCATGCTGCGTTTGGAGCGTGTATATTTTTGTCTTTCCATGTTCTCACTTATTATATGACTTTTGCATGCAACACATGCGTTCCGTGAAATGCCCTTGTTCGTTAATGAGTGCTTCCCCAAGCTGTGTTCTTTGTCCGAAGTGACTAACTTTGTCCGTCTTTGTGTTCATCCATCCGTCCGTCTGTCCGTTACGGTTTGCATTAATGGGTCCATTCCAAAGTCGTCACACGTATACATTGGGATTAGGAGATCGATACAATATTTTGAACACAAATCTGATCTGGGTTTTTAGGTGTAAATTCATTTTTTCATTTCTTCGGTTATTGTCTCAATAGATGTCCAATGTATCAATTTAAGACTTGGTGTATAGGGAACTCAGAGATACAGATGTGCAGTGAAAAAAGAAGCATATCTCTAGCATGCTTTCGATTGTCTTTCATTTATCAGCATGATTACAATATACATTGTAGATCTTTAGTGATTTCTGAACTGGAAATATTTTAATTAAGGGTCGCTGCTCGGTTTTTTGTCAATCTTTTGTCCTTCCTGATTTATTTTGTTTATAAAGGGTCAAACTTTGATAAATAAGATATATGTTATTGGAAGGCAGTATGTGTTGCTTCAAACATGTTTAGTTTGGTTTGTTTTAAAGGTTATTGTTTATTGTTTCAACAATGTTTGTCCATATTATCTATGCCATATATTTTCAACTTACATATGCTCCTATACCATTAGCGCTTTCAGCGCTTTGATGACTTTACACAGACGCAAGTTCATTAGCCGTTGCATATATGATATGTCAATACAATAACGGAGATAAAATATCCATTTTTGTAATAGAATATGGGGGCCGTAGCTTGAATAACACAAAATCGCGATTTACGAGTTCGGAATTGAATTGTTAGTAGATATTTACGCTTTGCGCAAATGTAAGCTTTATTTAAGTAACGTTCCAGTCAAGACATTTACAGATAATAAGGTAATAACCTTCCTTCATACCACAAAACATACCAATACTCGTTTATATCGTTGGTCGATTGAATAGGAACATTTTGATTACGACATTATTCATCATAAAGGCAAACCAAACCCAGTTGATTATTAAAGTCGGATACAATATAAAAATGCAGATTTAGATACAATTATCTATTCACTGATAAACAGGTGGGTGTAATTACACGTGCCCAAAACAATAATACTGATATACCAATCGTAGACAGTGCCTCGCCGGCCAAATCATATATAGATAACCCAGACCAGATGTGTTCACAATCTGATCTAACAGACAACTATTCTTGTTTGTCTAGGGATAAATTACTAGACATTGGCAAATTGTAAAAGAGAATTACGATGATTTCAGAGATATATTTTTATACTTGGATATAGGTATTTTACCTAAACATTCGGAACGTGCTCGAAATTTTCCTTATTCTAGCTCACAGTATAAAATCATTGATAATGTTTTATATAATATCTATGAATCAAGGGCTAAGAAAAAAATCAAAACAAAATAGACGATTCAAACAGTAAGCTTTGCCGAGGCAATTAAGGAATGATGTTTTGCAAACATACCATGACGCAATGGGACATTTTGGAACAAAAAACAATTATTGGACTTATATAAAAGAATATGTATTATATTCCTATAAACCTAGCCCATTGAAACAAATCGATAAACCGTGAGCAACTTTAGAAATTTTACACGTGGATATTGTCACTGTTGGTAAACCAACTAATGAATACAAATATATGTGTTCAGCGTTATTTGCGCCTTTTCAAAGTTCGTTATTTTTATTCCGTTAAAAACACATCAAGCAGAAGAAATAGCAGAGCAATTATACCATCGCGTAATTAGGTTGTTTTGACCTCTGAAGGCAATTGTTACAGATAGATGTCCGAATGTTTTAGTGAGAAATAATCGACAAGTTATATCAAGCTTTCGATGTTAAAAGAGTGCGAACATCTTCTAATCATTCAATGTCGAACGGACAGGTTTAAAGAATCGATAGCACGTTGTTTACAATTTTGAGAACATCATTGGAAAAGGAAACAGATTGGTCGAGTAAACTGTCGTCGGTTCAATTAGCACATACTTCTACAGAATGTCCGGACTCTACACAATACGCGCCATACTACAAATTACATACTACAAATTATTTGATAGAAATATGAATCATGTAGCTGATACTTTTATTCAGGAAGATGATCTTAGGACTAAACCAGAATATTACGTCAAAGAGTTAACTTATCGCTTACGTCTTTTTTGGGATATTACAAAAAAACAATATACAAAATAGTCGTAATGCTATGAAAAAGCAATACGATAACAAAGTTGATGTGAGAAACTTTCCGTTATGAGACATTGTTTTATTAAAACAAGATAAACTACAAGATTAGGAATCTAGAAAATGATTTCGGAAATCTTCAGAAAAACAATATTATATATACCACAGTAATACCAAATTGTACCTTTGTTTTACGAGACTTACACACTAATTAAGAAATAAAGGCACCTGTAAATGTTGACAGACTTAAACGTCTCATGATCCAAGAGACTTTCGTCAATTAGAGCAAAATGAAGTCGATCACACTTTTGACATTACAGAGCAGAATAACGCATAAAGCACACCTGAATTAATGCATGGTCTAGTAAATAATAATAATAAAACATTTAAAAACACAGGAGATATCGAAAAATAAAAAATGTTATCGGGTCAAAATTATTTTAAGAGCAAAACAGGAAGACAACAATAAAATATACCTTATCAAATGGACAAATAAACAGCCCTTGGATACCTGATGAGGCATTAAATAGGAATTTTAACATTAATAAATCAAAACAGAAACCAAAAAGGATAATCAGGAAAAAGTAGGGTTAATTAGAATAAAGTAATGTTTTAGGAATGATGGCAGTTTTCCTAGTACTGCTATTCCTGTCGCTCAGTGTAACATCAAAGGGACAGAAACGGTTAAGCTTGAACCAAGGAATTCATTTTTCCCAAGCTAAACACGTTCAGGTCCTGGTGAATTCAATGGACGCATATTCCAAATACCAAAACAAGATAAACTGTTCAGTGAGGTTTCATTATGTAAATATAATTACTATTCAGAGAAAGTTTGTCAAATATCTGTAGAAATATGTCTCATTAAACATTTAAATCAAGACACTCCTAACATGTTTCAAACAATTGAAGGCATAGTTCCATTGCTACATTTCGAAAAACAAACAAAAAGAAATCATATTATTGGTTTCGCAGGCGGTTTGGGTTCAACTCTTTTCATTGTAGCAACAACTTCTCAGCTAGCAGTGTTGCGTAGAGATATCAATATTATGAAAAATACGTCAATTAATATTACGCAAGTGTTTAGTCAATCTGACAATGACATTTCTAGTTTCATAAAACACGCAAATGAATAACTGGAAAATTCGACGAAATTTTGGTTAGCGATAAGAAAATCATAGATGAAATTTTGAAAGAAGCGGAAAAGAAAGACCACTTACATAAAAACAATAGCAGAAAGTATAATTTTGCGATATACAGAAAAAATTGCAAAAGCAAGAGCAAACATTGATAGTCTTTTAAAAGACATACAAATGTTAAATTATGCTGAACTGCCTTCTTGTTATTGTTAATTGTTATTATTGTATAAGTTAGTTAATTTTAAGATCATTTAGCTGATTTTTGTGTGTGTTTTGTTTTATAAAATTCAATTATTGAATTGATCAATCTATTTTCCAAATATATTACATTGTTAAAAAAGTTGGAAATGTTATATATAATTATTTCATTTTAGACTTATTAACAAGATATTATTGCATATTATATAAGCATAGCATAATACTATTGTTTAGGTATTTTCAATTGTATTATGTATTAACAGATAAATAAAATAACAAGCACAAACACATACATCCTCGGTACCCAGGCTATTAATAATCATATAGTTTATGAATAGCCTGGGTACCGAGGATGAACGTGATACTTACATGTGATACTTAGGAAAAGGGAGATAAATCAACTGTGAATATTTTTAACAATTTTACAAACCGCAGGATCACCCAGTTGAACACCGAAGTAAATATTTAGAAATTTCATTCTTATATGATGATACTTTGTATAAGAAAAAAGATTCTTTACCATGGGGAAAGATTTTCTTTAACCTTTTAGACCTATATGACCATATTTATAAAGCAGGACCTCTTTTATTAACACTAATGAGAAAAATTCCATTATTTTTCTTAATAGATTTGACTCAATATTTCCAAATGCCTTCTTTCGATGAACAATTTCTTCATTTGATATCTAATCAACACAAAAATAGTTTCAAAATAATAAAAAGGGTTATATTTCTTTCATGGAAATTCAAATTATGTTATGAATTTTTTTCAATCATTTATCAAAAATTCAACGCTGCCATAACCGAATGAGAGATCAATCTTTAGAATTCTACTTTTCTCAACAAAATTAAAAAAATAAGCTTAAAATTAGAAACGAGAACGCAGATAATAATTTTTGGAAACATTTGTAACTGACAGTTGTCAATATTGTGCTAAGACAGAAAACTTTCGAGTTTTTAAATTCGGAAATTATTTCAAAAATACATGTTGTTGCAAACAAGTTGTCCATAGTTTTTGTTACAAGATGGGTATACAAACACATTTGGACTTCAGTTTTTGTAAGGAAAAAACAAACAACATTGAACTGGATACTTTGGAAAAAAGGAAAAATCGTGCGCAAATAAATCGCAACAACCTCTTAGAAGAACAAATTAAATACCGCACGATGGATTTAAGTAAAACATTTCATACACTATTCGGACACATTGTAGAGCAAAACAAACAATTTAATTACCTTCGGAAACTAGCTTAATATTTAGAGTTGGGTCGAATGAGACAGACAAGTTTGTACATAATGTATATATTTATTTTTCATATAATCTGTTTATGTTCATTGTTTAATATAGAGTTCTATTTGAATTGTACCATATAAGAATTTATCATATTCAATATCATTAAATGTGTTCAATCATGTTTGCATCATGTTTGGTAAGTATCTATTTCATCAATATTAGTATTCGGATAGTTACAGAAAGAAAGGGAAAGAAAAGGTTTCATATCAAAAGATTATTCTTTTTATATAATACTCAATTATATGACCCTACGATACATTTAAACTTTTTAAAGGAATAACTTTTTAAAGGCATCAATTACGATACATGGTTTACCACCAGTGCACTAAGATATTGACCTATCTTTAGTTCAGTACCACTTATAGGAAACAGTGGGAAATACACGGAATGAGCGGCACAATCTCTATATTTGGTGATAGGGTGTGATTGGATCAGTATATAAGATAAGTGAAAAGTGCCCACTGATTCTAGTAGACGTTCATTTGTTGGTTTCTTTAAACCTCAGCAATATTGGCTATATAACTTGTTGCAAAAAGACTAAACAAAGACTGCACTAAACACATTTCAAATTAATGGGACAGAAACTGGCCATGGCTTTCTTAAACAATATAATACAACTCAAAAGACGAAATATTTCAAGTAGAAGGTAGGCATATGAACCCTGGGATCAGGTGTTCACAGCCCTTTAAAGAAAATTCCCTTCAAATGGATGCCGCATTCCAGGGACAAACCGTCGCCATAAACGCAGATCTTGAAGACATGAACTGTAAAGCCCTGACACTAGGAGCTTGATGCAGAAGACAGCCAGTTGTTCTGATAATATAAAAAGCAACAACCAGCGAAAGAAGGGAAACTGCAGATCTTTGGGAGGTGTGCGGGCGGGTGTAATTTTTGTAAGAAACTTGTGTTACACCACAACTCGGAATAAGTCCATTTTAAGTGGTCAATACTTATCTGTTTTATCTCTTGCAGAAATATCCAGAAAGGGGGACTCCCATTATATTTACTATGCCGTACACAATACTTCAGGATCAAAGTGCAAATAGTATTCAAACTCGCTACTCCCTACCAATAACCGGCTTTCTGTCGATTAAAAACACATCCTATTATTGCAGATAAGTTCAGGAACACTTACAGACTCAAAAATGTTATCTTATTTTCTGATTGCTCCATATGACTTATGTAGAAACAATCTGTCAGCAATGACTTCAGTAGACGTTCATTTGTTGGTTTCTCTAAACCTCTGCTATATTGACTAATATAACTTGTTGCAAAAAAACTTAACAAAGACTACACTATACATATTGTTATTTTATTGTTGCAGAAACTAGCCATGGCTTTCTTAAACAATATATTACAACTCCAATGACAAAATGTTTCAAGTAGAAGGTAGGCATATGAATCCTGGGATCAGATGTTGACACCCCTTTAAAGAAAATTCCCTCCAAATGGATGCCGCAATCCAGTGACAAGCCGTCGCCATAAACGCAGATATTGAAGAAATGAACTGTAAAGCCATGACACTAGGAGCTAGATGCTGAAGACAGCCAGTTGTCCTGAAATTTAAAAAGAAAATTCCGCGAAAGAGGGGCAAATTGCAGATCTTTGTATTGTTTGTAAAAAACTTGTGTTACACCCATCCACAACTCGGAATAAGTCGACTTTTAAGTGGTCAATAATTATCTGTCTTATCACTTGCAGAAATTTCCAGGAAGTGAGGATTCCCATTACATTTAATATGCCGTAAATAATACTTCAGGATCAAAGTGCAAATAGTATTCAAACTCGCGACTCTCTCCAATAACCGCCTTTCTGTCCATGAAAGACACATCCGATTATCGGAGATGAGTCCAGTAACACTTTCAGACTCAAATATGTTACCTTACTTTCTGATTGCTTCATATGACTGATGTAGAAACAATTTGTCAGCTATGACTCCAGTAGTCTTTCTTTTGTTGGTTTCTCTAAACCTCTTCTATATTGACTAATACAACTTGTTTAAAAAGACTTAACAAAGACTGCACTATACACATTGCTCTTTTATTGTGGCAGAAACTGGTCATGGCTTTCTTAAACAATATATTACTCAAAAGACAAACTATTTCAAGTAGAAGGTAGGCATATAAACCCTGGAATTTAAAGGAAATTTCCTCCAAATGGATGCCGCAATACAGGGACAAGCCGCCAAAAGCAGCCCAGCAAAGCCAGGGGTGCACCGCCATACGTTTGTTGTATTTTCGCATACAACACACCTGAAGTAGAAGACTGCATTAAGCCGCAGACAAAGGGGATATATGTGTACATGAAAGTAAAATTATTGAATAAAGTTGAAAACAAAGTGGCAAAAGGGAAACTTCCTCCCAATGTATTCAAAGTCGTTTGCTGCAGAGGTGTCAGAAAATATATGTATGTGGGAAAGGTTTAATTCATCATATTCATAATATTCTCTTTTTCTTTAAGTTTGATAGAATCATACACACAACATCCTAACGGAGACTGTGAAAGAGGATCATCCCTCTGCAACAAACATTAACCCTTTCCCGAGAGAAGACGATTTTTGATGCATGTGCAACTAATGCAAATTTTATTTTCACAGGTCCAGCTTGAATGCCAAATTTTGACAGTGGAATCCTACAGTGAAGTTGTAATTCTGCTATTTAGAGCTCTGTACAAAGATGAAGATCATCTTGGGAAGTCTTTGAAAGGTGCATCTTCAAAGAGTGGAGAGAAGAAGTCTCCCATTAACCAAGAGGACCGTATAGACATTCATAATATGTGTTGTTCACTGAATACAACTCGCAATAGTATTTCTAGAAATTAATATTTATATTTGGGGTACTAATCTTTGTGGATTTTGAGGGTCAAACTATCTGCTACAATATCTAGTGATATATAGATCAATAATACATACATGTATATATGCTGTAAGTCCTTTGAAAACCACAAATTTAAGAACCCACAACCATTTGTTAGGCGAAGAAAGCACCATTTAATATTGCAATAAAAATAGATGAATTTGCATTACCGGTAGTTAAATTAATCATTTAATGTAATTGATAATGTTGTTACATAAACAGTTTTCTGATAAGGTTCTTGACAATTGGTTTAAATATATAGAAAACATTCAAACTTAGAGTGCAACAATCTATTTTTGTTGATAAAGCTATTACTTTTTCACTTGATGGATACAAATTGTTATGATTAATGTTTTCAAAATTACATGCGAAAATGTTTACTTCATTCAGTGTGCAGAGGCCAATATATAAAGAGCCATGCAGGTTCAAGGTAATGACCAAGATTTAAATTAAATCTCACATGTGAAGCAAATACTTTGTCAAAGCCATTTATTTGAGGTTTTTGAAACATGTATGTTATAATTGTACGTTTAAGAAATCAAAGCAAAGAAATTCGTTTTTGTGTCACCGGTGATAGTTCAAGAATAAATGAGGAAAAAAAGGTCATCTAGAGCTAAAAGAATCCACCAAACAATGTGATTTTGCTGCCTTCTTGCAATATAAAGAAAATAAATTTAAATTGATTAAAAATTGGAATATGTTATGTTTTCTAAATTATGAATTGTAATGCATTTCAACGTCACTGAACTGATAATTTTCAATAGCTATGAATATTATTGTCAATGTTAAGTTAAAACAACCCTGAACTGTCCATGAAAAAGAAGACAATATCCATTGACTAATCTTTATTTTCTTTCATGGAATCTGGTTCCAATGTTACATGGACAATTTTCCAATGCAGGTTTTCCATGCAATCCATTGAAATTGTACAGCCAGGGAAGGGGCTAGCCTGAATTCATTTGTTTTTAGGAGAAATGTTCCGCGAGTGTTGAACTTATTAATATGTTTAAACTTGAAGCGTTATAATTATTTCCCCACAATTAAACGCTTTCTTTCTAACTCAGCTGCAGCTATTGACTTTTGAAATCACTGTCATATTGAGAATTTGCTCAAAATCAATCAAGAGCAATTTCTCCATCTGTCGTCTGTCCAACATTTCTTGTGAACCCGATAAAGTCTTTTTTTACCAAACTTATTCAGTAGCTAGATATCTACATGAGCTCGGTTCCTTTCGAAAACCAGTCAGATCCGTTCAGGCATAACGGGATTATGGCCCTTTAAATTGGCAAAATTGCTATAATTGACCCTGTGAACATGTTAAAGTCATCAATCATTATCCGATGTTTACCAAACTTATACAGTAGCTAGATAAACATAAGAACTCGGTTCCTGTTTGGATTATGACCCTTTAAAATTGGCAACACTGCTATAATTGAACTTGTGAACAAGATAAAGTCATCATTTATTATCTCATTGTTACCAATGTTATACAGTAGCTGGATATACATGAGAGCTCGGTTCCTTTTAAAAACCAGCCAGATCCGTCTATGCATGAAGGAATGATGGCCCTTGTAAATTTTCAAAATTGTTATAATTGACTTTGTGAACACGATAACAACTTCATTTATTTGTCACATGTCCTTTACACAGATATATTAACATGTGATCATGACCTTAGTGTAATCTTTTACAATCAAATATCATCATTGTCTCTATTCATTTATAGTGTCTCACCCTTTGACAGATCCATAGACCTCCCGCTCCAGAAGTAGATGCTTAAAACCACTAGGCTATTGGGATGTTGGAAAGGGTTAAACCATGGTTGACTTTTAGTTTGCAAATGGTTGGATTTGGGTCATATTTTTGCTAGGCAATTGTTGGATATTCGTCGTGAATAGGCATATTCTGACGTTGGATGGGATGTTGGAATTCTGACGTTATATAGACGTCGGAATTATGAAGTCTAAACGGTTTGGAAAATCTAACGTCGGGGCCCCAACGTCAATAGAACGTCAATCCAACGTCTTAGGGTTACTGGGAAATCTTCATTGTGTTATTACTTATAAGCGACTTAGAACACTATTATTAGTAAATTTAATATTAAAATCATGTTAATTACTTTATTTGTACAAAAGAAGAACATTTCTTATAAGCCATAGCCACACGTTTTTATCTAAATAGATAGATACCGGTGGATTCCGGTATTTATTATTGAATAATGTTTTGAAATGTACCCTGCTTTCAATAATAGATTAGAGTTTTAATAATAGGGTACCAGTAACAGCCTATCTTGGGATTCCACGAATTTAATGGCGGGTCCATCCACAATGAGACACGGCTATTTCATGTTATAATCTGTTATATTGCAGGTAAATGTAGTTGTTTTAGTATTATCCTTTGTTAGTGGCTATAATAAGATAATCGAAACATTTCGATGATGAATGCGTTTTTATATGACGTTCAATTTACAAATTATTTCAAAACCGAAAGTAGAGGGTTGGGTGTCGATTTTATCCCCCTTTCCAACATGTTGACCAAAGAGAAACGACTTTTGTTATGCCACTGACGTATGTTGGTGTCAGAAAACAAGCCCATGAAGAGATAAGATCCAATAATTTTTAGCTCGACTATTCGAAGAATAATTAGAGCTTTACTACTCGCTCCGGCGTCGGCGTCTGCGTCTCCGTCCGGTTAAAGTTTTAGGGCAAATTGGCATTTTCATTCATAAGACTTGTGATAGGGCTTTCATGTTTGGAATATAGTTACATCTTATACCTTTCTTCACATTAAATGCTGAAGACGTGTGTGACCTTCTTTTTAGGGTAAAAAACATGATTTTGGGTGGTTAAAGTTTTAGGGCAAGTGGCATTTCATTTTTTTTTTACTTTTTCTCAATAAGTACTTGTGCTAGGGCTTTCATATTTGGAATCAAGTTACATTTAATACTTTTCTTAACATGAATGCTGAATTTGCTGAGTTTTCTTCTTTATGGGGTAAAAAACATGAATTTGGGCGGTTAAGTTTTAGGAAAAGTTGGCATTGGGTGGTTAAAGTTTTAGGGCAAGTTGGCATTTTCATTTATTTTTTAATTGTTCTCATAAGTACTTGTGCTAGGCTTTAATATTTGGAATATAGTTACATCTTATACCTTCTTAACAGTGAATTCTGAACTTGCTGATTTTCTTCTTTTTGGGTAAAAAACATGATTTTGGGGTGGTTAAACTTACGGGCAAGTTGGGCATTTCATCTACATTTTTATTTTTTCTCAATAAGTACTTGTGTTAGGGCTTTCATATTTGGAGTATAGTTACTTCTTATACTTTTCTTAACAGCGATTTCTGAACTTGCTGATTTTCTCTATTTTGGTGGGTAAAAACATGAATTTGGGTGGTTAAAGTTTTAGGGCAAGTTGGCATTTTCATTAATTTTTTTATATTTCTCAATAAGTACTTGTGCTAGGGCTTTAATATTGGAATATAGTTACATCTAATTCTCTTTCTTAACATTGAATGCTAAGATGCTGACTTCTTTCTTTTGGGGTAAAAAACATGATTTGGGTGGTTAAAGTTTAGGGGCAAGTTGGCATTTTCATTAATTGTTTGATTTTTCTCAATATGTAGGCTACTTGTGCTAGGGCTTTCACATTTGGGAAGATAATAACATCTAATAACATTCTTCATATTGTTTGCTGAATATGCTGAGTGTGACCTTCTTTTTGGGGGTAAAAAAACTGAATTTGGGTAGTTTAAGTTTTAGGGCAAGTTAGCATCTTCATATTTTTTTTCTTTTCTCAATAAGTACTTGTGTTAGGGCTTTATATTTGGAACATCATTACATATAATACCTAACATACAATTGTATGTTGAAGATGCTGAGTGTGACTTCTTATCGTGGTAAAAACTTGATTTTTGGTTGATTTTGAGTATTTGTGATAAATTCATAATTTTTGGTTACATTCCTTTCTAATTGTGATCATTCATTTTTCAAAATAGTTCTTCAACATATCATACGAGTTCCGGTGTCAAACATTTGAAACCTTTTTTTAAGGTTTTGCTATTTAGGACTCAGCAGTCAGTTTAAACCATTTGCGTTACGCTCAACATTAAGTTCTGTTTTTAGCTCGACTATTCAAAGAAAAATGAGGACTTTAAAACTCTTGTCCAATTAATGTTGTAGGACCGGTTGAATTTTCATTTATAACTCCGATACCCTTCTTTCAATTCATTCATATTTCACACTTTTTAAGGACCATCACACAATTAGGTTAGATAACTCAATTGTATACTAATATGGAGTTATGGCTCTTAGGAATGTTATTTTTTAAATTGATATATTTATATGTATGTATCTATTCATTGCTTTTACATATATAGAGGATATATAATTTAATATTACTTACGTGCAATATAATGAATAGTGCTTATGGGAATAGCAGCATATAGTCGAGCGCGATGTCCTCGACAGCTCTGTTAAGCTACCTATCATTAGACAAGGTCACTCAGTATTCAGTATTCCATATGTTATATTTTGCTGACTTCCTATAACTTATGGCCCTGTCTTAATTTACAGGATTGTTGAATAGTTGCACATTTTTAACAAATGAAGTGATGTGTAACAAGGGCACCAACGCAGAATTACTAGACCTTTTATAACATCTGTAAAGATAGATAGACAATCAGCATTTCTCGTTTGCACAATGTTCAACACAATAGAGAGGAGGAGGGAATTGCCAACTATAATGAGAAGTAGTGGCTTGTGTATGTGACAGGTTTTATTGAATACTGTTGATTTATGAGTCTAGTATATACAGGTTTTTGAAATGTTGCATACTGTTAGGTATAGTCATAAGGTTTCCAAACAAAAATAACAGCATACAACACATTTTTAAGGACCATCACACAATTAGGTTAGATAACTCAATTGTATACTAAATATGGAGTTATGGCTCTTAGGAATGTTAATTTTTTAAATTTGATATATTTATATGTATGTATCTATTCATTTGCTTTTACATATATAGAGTATATATAATTTAATATTACTTAAGTGCAATATAATGAAATAGTGCTTTATGGGAATAAGCAGCATATAGTCGAGCGCGATGTCCTCCGACAGCTCTTGTTAAGCTACCTATTCATTAGACAAGGTCACTCAGTATTCAGTATTCCATATGTTTATATTTTGCTGCCTTCCTATAACTTTTGGCCCTGTCTTAATTTACAGGATTGTTGAATAGTTGCACATTTTTTAACAAATGAAGTGATGTGATAACAAAGGGCACCAACGGCAGAATTACTAGACATTTTATAACATCTGAAAGATTATGACAATATCAGCAATTTCTCGTTTTGCCACAATGTTCAACACTATTAGAGAGGAGGAGGGAATTGCCCAAATAATGAGAAGATTGTGCTGTTTGTGACAGGTTTTTGAAATGTTGCATACTGTTAGGTATAGTCATAAGGTTTCCAAACAAAAATAACAGCATACAAGTTGGACTTCCCCCCCCCCCCCCCCCCCCCCCCCCCCCCCCCTGGTGGCCATTATGCACTACATCCAAAATGGGTGCCATTTTCTTTATCATATATCAGCACCTATTAGTACATTTTACTACATTTTCTATGTTTTAAGGGTAAGAACCTCATTTCTGTATTCAGTTATTTGTTTATAGCGCATTTTACATCTATTAAAACTAAGGTTTTGCTCAATAACTTTCAAAGTGCGTAAATCTATTTACACAAAAGTTGGGGATCTTATTACCTCACTAATATATACCACGGAGAAGATTAAACATCATTTTAATGCACTTGTCTCTCACACACACTGCAACTAATCAGGTAAGTGAAGATGAGGCTAACAAAATAGTTGAAGTAGGTCTCAAGCTGCGAGGATACATTTTTGAGCAACAAATGCCTTTCAACGGATCGTTTAACCCAAGCTGTTTGAGTGAACCAGTTGCAAAACCTCTTATTAACCTTCTAGACATATTACTTCAAATTTCAAGTTCTAAAGACGAGCAAGAAGACAATGATATAATAGTGTCAAGTTCAGAGTCGCATGCACACTCTAAGATGATATGCAACAATGCTGCAATACTAACAAGTAATGCTACCAAACTTTACCAGCGGAAGAAGAGAGAGACGCTCTTTCCACTCTATGTCAGACTAAAAGTTCATGCAAATGATCGACAAAAAAGCATGATTAACACTGTTCACTCCCTATGCATCTCAGTGTCTTATGACTAAATCATGGATGTCAAAATGTGACTCGTATTTGCCAAATCAAGGCTATTTACCGACGATGGAGTTGTTGTGCCTTTAAACATTAAGCGAGGTGTCTTTACAACCGGCGGAGTTCATAACATTGATGAGTCTGGTCGCATTGAGCTACATAGCACTGCCATAACCCTAACCAACCTTAATACTCAATCACAATATGGGTATAGAGCATCCATCTCTCACTGTGGGTGCCACCGTTCATCTTCCTGCTGATTTTGCCACCGTGTCATACATTGATAAACATGCTGCGGAAAGCGTCCTGTCGTCAATTCAGGAAGGAACTGTCAGACCTTCATTTTCTGAAAATCTACCAACAAGGGAGCATGATGAAGCGTGGCTTAGGCATGCCCACAAAGTCCTGACTGAACAAGGGAGTAATCTTGAAGAAACACCAGTGACATACTCTGGGTTCTTAACCCATGGCCAGCGTATAGATGATATTAAACCAAGGGCCACGGTTGGAGTTTCCTGTCTTCTATGAGAAGCCTTCAACAATGTATATGCAGAAGCAGGCAATGCTTGTCGCCAAGAAGGCAAAATATTTTGTGAATCCTGGTCAGGTGACAGTTATAGAAGTTGACTGCCTTCTATATGCCCAACAGAAAAAATGTCAATGGAGGTAACCCAATGAGTTGGTGAATCAAAGATAGTATGTGTATTGGGCATGCTTTATTTGATGCTTTACCTGTGTCATGCTGCCAAGCAGGGCCACATTAAGGCCTACCTAAAGACAGTAGATAGCAATGTGGTTGTGTTGGCTATAAACTGTTTTCCAGGAGAAAGGCCTCTCAAAGCTATGGATAGGATTCGGAACAGGGAAATCATATAAAGATATACCCATCCATCAAATTTCACAAACGCTTGGTTCTCATTATTGTGAAGCACTTCCCTTCTTCCATGCATTCACATGATGCGACGTTGTGTCAGCAATTTTGGCACCTTAATTGAGATCACCAAAGACCCTACCGGTCTGAAACTTGACTCAGTTCATATGCAACGACTTGAGCGATGGACTGTACTCATGTTTAATAAAACTGCGATGCTGCCAAAGTAAATGAAGCAATGAAGGTTATGTTTACGCATGGACTCAAATCTCTTGACTCAATACCCCCATCCCAACATGCTTTATTCCATCATGCTAAGCGCGCAGTCTTTCTGAAAATCCAAATCATGGTGAATGGGAGTGGAATACCAGAACCAAAGAGTGGGTGCCATATTGGGACAGATTTAGCAGATGTCAGTAAGGCTTGCTCCACCACTTTACTCCACTATGGCCGCATGGTTGCATGTAGAGGTAATTGTAAATGCCATCGAGATGGACTTCATTGTAGACTAGTACATTATGAGCGAAGGGGCTGCACAGATAATGACACTGATACTTGTTTTTAGATATATTTTTGTTTCGTTTGCATCAATCAGCTCACTGTAAAAAAACGTGTCCATTTTTATTAAAATAAGATAAAGAAATCAAACGAAAAAATGAGATTATATTCTTTTTAATTGTTTAAACCCACTGCAGACTGATATCCACATGTCTCTTAACCTTTTCCCAGTTAAATAAAGCTGTTGGCAGTTTTCAATCAAAAAGTCAATGGTTTACTCCACCAAATAAACGGTCAATGTCTGTATATAACCTTTATGTTTTAATCGGACATTACATCTCCAATTAACTTACTCGCTCAAACGTTCTTTTTTATGAGTCAAAGCCCTAAAAACGACCTCTTTGAAAATGGTAGTAATGGCTGCGCTCCTTGGCGTTTAGCGTTGCGGGGTTAGCATTAAGACTGACTGGCTTGTGTCAGGATAAATCAACCAGAATTACTGGAAAGTTACCCAAGAAATGCCGTGATATAACTAAACAAATGATGAAAGCGGCGTTACACACTAATCAACCATATAAATGTTT